>JBBPCS010000541.1:0-10794 GCA_037974645.1 Hollardia meadi | reverse complement strand
GGGGAGTGTGAGATGGAGAGAGAGGGGAAAAGAGGGGCAAATAGCATCATTCTGTTTGCATGAGCTGAAGGGTGAGTGGTAGATGTCAACACTCATCCAAAAAAGTAATTTAGGGCTCGCGCCAGAGTTGACACTTGTAGCAGAGCAACTTTAGAAGAGCTAAAGGAAAGAAGACGGGAGAGAGAGGGGAGGCGGTGTATCTGTCATGACAGATGGAGAAAGACGGAGAGGGAAGAATGGAGAGATAGAAGGATGAGCATGAAGAGGAGAGAGGAGTGCAGTTGTCAGCAGAATCAGATGGCGGTCAGGCAGACAGGCTTGAAGAAGATACAATTAAAGTGTGGAGTTAAGACGGGCTTTGAAGTTGGACATGGTGCATAACACCCTTAAAGTTTGAGAAGCAAGCCATTCATCCGCTTGTTATGGCTTGTTAAGAACATTCCTTTTAAAAGGTCCAATTTGAGAAAATAAACTTTAATTTCAATTTTTTTGGCGGGGGGAAAAAAGTCTAAATAAATCAAGAGAGACAACAATCTGCTAAGGTTTTGAACAAGGCTAAAAAAAAACAAAAACGGAATGGTCATCCTTTGAAACTTGAGTGAGGGATTTGCTAAAGAAGGTGTGGGGGTGCGTGCGAGCACTGAGGATGAATAATTACTTTCTCTTCCCACTCTCCCTCTTTTTTCTTACAATCCTGTTTTTCGGTGGCTTAAAACTTTAATAATGTATAGAAACAATGTCTGTGATGCTTGGCCTAATCCATTTGGTCTTGGCAAACCTTTGTGCTAACCGAAAAACCCCTATCTGATGTGAGCAAATGTTTGCCAAGCCAGCACGTATACAGACAGATGTACAGCTGAAAAGTGATAAAAACAACAACCTTCTGCACATATAACAACAATAGAAATCTTTATATTCATACTCATGACTAATGTTAGCACACTGTACATACTCTAATGTACACTGTCCTCCCAATGCGTTCTCATCCCAGCTCGTCACATACCGACGTTTTTTCATGCGCCCTTCGTGTCTTATCCTGACGCACAAGGTCTACGTTATTTTGGTTAAGTTTAGGCACAAAAACCTACTTGGTTAGGTTCAGGAAATGACTGGTCTCCTGGGTAAAAGTCGTGTGACCTTCCACTCAGCCCCGATCGCGCTACATCATCTGTTCAAGTCGTCTACTACTGATGCGGATGGCTTTACATTGCTGGTACGTTCAACTCTTGTTTGCCTGAGGATACCTTGTGCGTCAGGATGGGACGTCACAAAACGTTGATATCTGACGAGTTGGTCATGAGAACGGGCTGGTCCTCCTGCTCTGAATGCCTTGTGTCAATGGTTCCTGCAGCAATTTCACTGAAACAATTTCATGTGTATTAACTGTGTCTTTGTGTGCCATGCTTGACAAATCAAGTGATTCTTCTGATTGTGAAAGCGAGAGAAATGTGTGAGTGTTCACTTTCAGCTCGGTTAGCCGCCGTTAATGAGCATCAGACAAATGATCGAGAAAAAAAGCTTGATATGAAGCAACAGTCGGGCCTATTAGAGGCTGAACACTTGTTACAGACCGGCGCTGGTTTAAACTGACAACAGCTAACTGGCTGAGACTTAGCCTGACAGCAAATCCATGCACTGCATAAGGCAAATTATATGACCCTATTGACCAAATGAGCTAGTTTTCAACTGTTTGATGTCTGGACAAGACAGCAGCAAGAGACAGGAGTGACACCATAAGACCAAGAGGCGGATGTGACAATGGTCCATTGTTTAAGCCACAACCTTTACAGCCATCCGTTTTGATATCAACATAGTGGCGTCCACATCCTGCTATTTCAGACATGATCCAACAGAAAAGTGCAGGTGATTGCTGTGTCCACACACAGTGTCAGATTCTGTGGCCAAAACCAAACAATTAGGTGTGAGGTGAGCACTAATCAGACAAGTATTTCATCACCTGTGTCAGTTGATACAGAGGGTTTGTTGTCATTGTAGAACCTGTTTTCTATCCACATTTAGTCCTGCTCGCCTGGAGCTGATTCCTACTGTTTGTCACAAAGCAGGTTTTGAGGTTAATGGGAGCATAAATGCTAAAGGGTGGACAAAATAATGCACAACGCCACATGAAAAGGTGATGCGCACATGGAAAAACACAACTTTAAAAGGAAGTGGACTGCAATTGCAAAGGCAGCTACACAGGCAAATTAAGCTGAATGCTAATTAGCAATACAGCTTTAAGAGAGGAGTGATGACTGACACTTTTAAATAAGGTCCACAAAAGAGAGAGGCTGAAAAAGAAAAAGTAGATGACAGTGACAGTGGTCACAAGGTTCAGTGACAGAAACATAAGGAAGTACTATACAATATATTAGAACTATACAAGCCTATCGCCAGACAAGAATGTTGATGTTGGACTTAACACTTTCAAATTGCGTGCAGTGCACACACCAAACTCTAATTTGGCATGCAGGTGACGAGCCAATCCTTCCCATTAACTTCCCATCAGCAGATTCATAGTCAGGTGACCTTCACTGTTGCGGCAACAAAAAATAAACACATGGTGTAAACACATTTGGTTAGCAACACAACTACTTGGTTAGGTTTAGGAAAAGTTCATGGTTTAAGTTTAAATAAGTTAAATACGGGATTCGTGAGTTGAATATGTTGCATTCATTGGACATAAAACAAGTTTTGACTTTTGGACTTTCTTACTCTGTATACTGTGTATATTTTTATGCATCGTATTTGGGCGTTTCCACAAAACTTAATTGGATAAATTGGTTCATCCCTGCACGCAAAATTGCGCTTTGGTGTTTGATAGTCTTATGTCGTGTTATTTGTGCACAGAATGAAGCGACTGGGCTGTTGGACGAGTTGACAAAACCCTGCATAATGTTGAGTAACAATGTTTTTCAACATCTAATGTGAACTCAATGCAACTACAGTGACCTACTGTATGTTTAGGGTCAGGCAAAAAGCGTGGACATGGAAAATAAATCCCTCGTGACCAAAATAAGATCAGGAAACAATTGTGGTTATGGTTTTTTTTTAAAAAAAAAAAGTAACTCCCACATGCCATTCACCAATACCGTCTGCACCATACTCTCCACTTTGCTACATAAGGGGGCTCACTGCTTGCTGCATTGGCGCTAAACATGGCATAGGACAAACAGTAAATCACGAGGTGCAGAATAGTCCATTATGAATGGCATTCCTTGGGATACTTGCTGAAACAGCAAAACTTCAAACTGAAACATTTTCAAAGTTAAAAGACATGTTATTATTTTCTACACCACCTGTTTTCAGCGCAGCACCATAAAGTAGAAAACACAGGAATGAGTAATACTCTTCCATCCCCCAACAGTTTCTGTTAAGTCCCTGAGCGAGGCGTTCGCTCCATAATTATTTTTTTTCCCCATTTAATTAGTTTGATGGCTGAAATCTTTAGCTTCACTCGGCAAATTCCACGTTCTGTTTTGCTGTACAGAGTCTTTTTGTTGAGCAAAGATGAATCTGAAAAGCAATATAGAGTATCAGAGCTCAGAAATGTGGAAACACAGGTCTCTGATTATGATGCATACAGATGCAAATTGCCTCAATGAAACAGAAGGGAACAAATACGCTTGTCATAAAAATCCATAATGATTATAGCTGTCAGCTGGATGTTTTGGCATATGACACATTACCTGCCAATCATGTGTGGTGTGGTGGTTTGTGTTTATTTAGCCTAAATGTAAACTAAAGTATGTGTCTGCATCGCGTTGCTCTGCCAGCTCCTAACTGACTCGATCGCAGAACAGCGCTCCTATTGATTATTTAAATCATGGATCATTTACACAAGCATGCTTATTCATACACATCACACATACACTGTTTCTCTTTTTTTTTATTCCTTTGCAGAGTGTATGTGTGTGGGCTAATATGCATGAAAGTAGCATGTCAAAAGGATGGTGAGTTTTTGCAATGCGTAGTCTTTACAGTAAGCCCAGTGTTAACTCAACAGACCCAACAGCAACCTGATTATGTAGAATATCATGGTTTTATATACAATACAATTTTAAGGCTGAGCCTCACACTCAGTACGGTCCGCAAAATGATCTCATGCTAAATCAGAAATGAATTTACAATGCAAACAGCCTAAAAGTAAAAATAAAGTCTTCATTTTCATTTGGTGAAAAACAAACACTACATTTTGAAGCAAGATGCTGGCAGGCATGTTACCAGCCATGTCCGCTTTTCTTCAATTTGCACTAGGACAATGAAAAAATAAATAAAATTCAAGACTCATGAGACCGAGAAGAACTATGTCTGAAAAGCAACACCGATCTCAGAGTCCTTCTCTCAAACATCAAGGTTAAACTGCAACTACAGGCAGGGCCATGTATAAAGAGTGTGCATGCATATGTTACCGTGTTTCGTGCACAATGGCTACACATATGTTAAGTGCGTGCATACATATAACCTACTCCTGTTTGCTTTTATGAAGTTCTAAACATGTGTGTGTGTGTGTGTGTGTGTGTGTGTGTGTGTTCTATGCTATTTCTTTTCTAGTTGAAGAGTTAAACCCATTTACTGTGAATAAAGGAAGTCCCAGGTACAGCAAAAGAGAGCAACCGTCCAGTACCTCAGCTCTGGCCAGCTGCATATTGTTCGTTTATTCCTGAGAGAGTTTCTATATCCATAACTATAAACTAAGATAAAAGTGTTTTGACCCTATTGTGGGATGTTTCCCAGTGTCATGCAGCTACGCAGCAGGTGTGCAGAGGGAGGGTGAGTTTCAAAACACACTGCGCCGCAGATAGGCAAAGAGGAACATCAACAAAGCACCGCCTCACCTCACTGAGTGCTCTGACAACCGACAGGGAAAACATTCCCACAGAGAGAGAGAGAGAGAAAAAAAAGAGATGGAGAGAGGGTGCAGAGAAAGAGAAGAGAGATGCAAAGTGAAAGACAGATTGAGAAGAGAGGTGAAGAGGGTCAAAGAAGAGAGAGGAAGACACAGACAGACAAGAAAGGTGGATGAGAAGAACGGAGACAGAAGAAACAGATCTATTTCTTTTTATTGATGTATTATTTCTGGTCTATATGCTCTAACAACACTGAGTCGTGTCATGCGAGAAACAAAGCAAGTGAAATTTGAGGTGTCATAAGAAGGGAACATCCGCGGAAGGGAGGAGAACTACTGGCACGAACACAAAGATGGGGTTGTGGAACAATAATATAATATAATCATAACACCTGTACAATCTTTGTTATCAGGTACCGCTGTACAACAAGCGCTGCATTTGTGAAACCTGTGCGTTTAGTTGCAGTTAATGCTTTTCATCTGAACTACATTAAATATACTCATTCATACAGAAACACAACTTAAAGGAGCAAATGTGACATGTTGAGCCTTATTCCTCGATCGTCAAATACAGACGCTTTGCATATCGGCGTTATTTGACGACCTGGGAATGAGAATCAACAATCAACCATGTTACACGTGACACCTTTAAAGCTCCTGAAAAGTTTGTGGGAATTATTAAGCATCTATTTGTTCTCTATCACATTTCATATTCACGACAAAGCAACATCAATGTTCAAAAAACATCTTCAGGTATCATTCATTAACAGTTTAACACTCAAAAACTCTAATCTGCCTCATTGAGACTGTGTTGACGTGGTTTGATCAGATTTGATTGACAGCGAACAAACACAGCGACTTTCATCAGATTCTGATACAAATGTGACATCGTTTTTGTTTGTTTTTTCAACCAAAATTGTTATTCAAATTATATTCTGAAATACCATAAGAGTTTAATCGACACCTCCGACACACTTCAATCAATGAATTTGAAGGATTTTAGGATCTAGAAAGGTGGTTTCTGGGACACCCTGTATACAAATAGGGATTCAAACACTGAACCTTAAAAAACACGACTCAAAAAAATTAATTAAAAGTTGTCCAGCAGTGTGACTTGGGTGCAGAAGGGTTCATCTGCATGGTCTCTGAAATGCGGGAACAACAACAACAACCACCATCATGGTGGAGGGAACAGGTGAAGGTTGTTGTTTTCTCCTCCACTCATACACGTACAAGCACTTCAAGCTAAGCAGAGGAAAAGCTGATCGTCATGGTCAATACCCTCCTAATTCTTTACATTATAATTTACTTTATAACTTTTTCTTTAGCTTGATGTATCATTCGGAAGTAAAAGTTGCTTGCACAAAATAGTGGCTATAGAATAATGACCCCATTGGCTTTTAGAGTGGTTTATGTCAGAGAGTCACTTTATGCAATTTTGTCTGTCAACGTGCACAAAGTCTCCCGGGATCCAGTGTGGCTGGCAGCCTGGCACCATTTCTATCTGCTTTCATGTCTCCATTATTGACTAAATTAATAAAATCACACTTTTTGTCCTTGATGGTAGCTGCTACTCTTGTGTCTTCACGGCAGCGACGCCAACACTGACACCACTTGGAAACACTTTAAATAAGCTACCAGGAGGCCTTGAATAAAACCAAAAAGATGCATGAAAACACTTTCTAGTTAAATTAACTGCTTCATTCAAATCACTGCCTGTGTTCGATGCAAAGACAGTGCCAAGATTCAGGCTTCAGGTTTGGTCACATCGCACTTGCCTCCTAGCAGTATTCACTCCTTTTGTTAAAACTCAAACGAGGAACATGCGATTCCTGTTTCGGTGCGACCTACAGCTGACTACCTCGTCTTTGGGGGTCAGAGTTCATCTTTGTTCAACTTTGAGTCGGCCAATAATGCACCGCGTTTGGAGATAGAGAAGTTCTTATTCCAGCGTGGTTCTTCCCCATTTTAAGCTTATTATCACACCAAAATGCTGTGTCACTCTCATACTCTGTTTACAGCTTGTGATTTGTGTGATTAGTGGGTATGTCTTGTTGAAAGTAAACATGATGTGACCCTACCTTTACGAGAGACTTCCTGCCTTTATTTCTGTACTTCCTAGTATGAATGAAGGTAAACTAAAGCAATTAAAGTTAAGTAAAGGAGGGATACTGCCATGATTTTGTAGAGCAAAAGCAAACTAACAAACACAAAATCACTTTGGCTTGGAGCTCTTAAACACAAATAAATTCATAGTAATAGTAACAAATTAACTGAACACTAGCCAAACGCTACTACGATCAGCCATTAATGCAACGTCAAGTCCAAAAATGTCCCAAGTCCCAACAGTTGGCCCGGAGAGTAACAGAGACTGTGCAAGTGAAAAAGGTTAGCAGAGTTCACCAGGTCTTTCATTAATGAGTGGCACCACCTTGGAGTGGTGCTGAAGGAAAGGCCGCCAATCATCACTGCTCCTCCAGCGCCGCTGACAAGCATCAACAAAGCAGAGTGAGAGCAACGTGCTCCACTGTTTGCCCTCCCACACCTGACGATGATGGGATATGTGGAAGCAAAGAAAAAGAGTGTAGATGGAGATAGGGGGGTGACAGAAAGCAGGAATAGAAGCCCCCCCCCAACCCCCCCCCCGCCCACCACCGCCATCAGCAGCACTACTCCTCCTCCCTCCTCCTCCTCTCTCTCAGAATAAAATCCGGTGCCATAAAATGTAAGAGCGGGCAAACAG
Organism: Hollardia meadi; assembly: GCA_037974645.1. Lineage (NCBI taxonomy): Eukaryota > Metazoa > Chordata > Actinopteri > Tetraodontiformes > Triacanthodidae > Hollardia > Hollardia meadi. Next base: position 3,205 of record JBBPCS010000541.1, on the reverse strand, counting down.
CTCCTCCCCGGCTTGTCGGGGAGTTTGTTTTAAAGTGGAAATGAGGCTGATGGCGCACTTGGCGATTAGCCCCGCGGCTAACATGAAAGGAGAGGAAAAGACAGCTGCTAATTTTCTCCTTTGACCTTTCGCTCCCGCTGGTATTTCATACAAACGCTGATTTATGGAGGAGCCTAACAGCTCACTGCTACTGGAGGGATTACCGTAAGAGAAAGAGGGAGAGGAGGGGAACGAGGAAAAGAAGCTGACCCCCAGGACTCACAGTATCTCAGCTCATTCACTTCATCTTTTTGTTTCTATCTCTGTCCTTTTCACTTCATATGTCCTTCTCCTCTCTACCATATCTCTTTGTCAATTTTCCTTTGTATCTCTGTCTGTCGGCCTTCGTGGATTTCCAACTCTTTTTCCATCTTTATTTTTAGTCTGCTTCCGTCTGCATTTGCCCTTCATCCTCTCCACCCTTCCACCCCTGCCTCTTGTGCTCTTTCTACATATCCACTATGAAATAAGCATTTACAGCGTTGGGTATATGTATGAGACTCGTCTTTGTTGTGTCACTTTCTTCTGAGAATGTCATCACAAACTGACAGTTTCAAAACAAACCCAGACATGCTGACGCCCTGTGGTGCAAAAATAAGAAAGATGACACCCTCTCCTGAGCTCCCGTGCTGTGCCCAGTTGCGAAAAAGGAATAAATGCTGCAGGGAGATCCCATCAAAGTCACTTTCATGCAAATCCCATGTATGGACGGCTCCCATGTACGGAGGCTCTGAAATGCCTCTGGGGCAGTAGAGGACCCAGGAAGTGTAGATCCGGCAGCACATTCCCTTGCTCCCTTCCTGTCTCTCCACTATTGCCCCTCTATTGTTCTCTCAGTTTGCCAAAGGGGGAGCGAGCCATCACTGGAAAGCCCCACTTCAAACATTCAGGCTGGATATGAGCTTGAAGCTCACAGCATGAATCGTACCTGTTTTGAGTCATTCAGTCCTCAGAGATTAAGCAGTTATATTAAACTAGAACTGTGTTCATATTAGGACCAACTACTCCAGATCCATATAAATGTTGCGCTTGTAGCAGTATGTTTAAAAGTTATGCCAGCAAGTCTTCACCTTTATGGCTGATTTGTCTTAAATCAAGAAGTTTGTTAAAAGTGTGAAATTATTTTTGTTGGGTTAGGGTTGTGTCAAACTGTCAAAACAAAGCCTGAAACACACCCAACAAATGGTTGCACACTTTATCTACAATAATTTTTTTACATGCCAGCAGTAACCGTGGCCGCATGCATCATGTTCTCAGGTTGTCCGACTGTCTGTCCTCTCATCTCGTGACCGTGATGTCTCAGGAACGCCTCCAGAGAAGTTCTTCAAATTTGGCACAAACGTTCACTTGGACTCAAGGGTGAACTGATTAGAATTTGTCGGTAGAAGGTCAGACGTGTTTTTAGCCATAACTCAAATATAAAATTTTACACAAATTGTCTTACGGGATAAAATGATGAATTGATGACATTTTGTAACCATAAGGTTCAAAGGTCAACTTCACCATGACATCATAATGTTTCCTGGCCATTATTCAACACCATAACTCAAGAACAGAAGGGGCGATGGTGACCGTATTCCACATGTGGTCAGATACTGAGTTGGTGACACTAATCTTTGGTGCCCACCTTGAAACTGTGCTGACTGTATAGATCTTCTGTGCTGTCAGGTTGAACATGTGTGTGAGGCATACACGTTTTAGAATTTGTAGCTTCTTTGTAGCTTTGATTTTGCTGATATTGAGCTTCAGGTGATTGTTGTTGCACCATATGACCAAGCTCTCTATGAGTCCTCTGTACTCCTCTGTAAAAATAGTCTCTAAGTGAAAACAGCCTGTTTCCCACTGGAAATTATTCACTGAATCATACATGTCAATAAAGCGATCACTTCCATTTCGCCAAAAAATACACTTGATATATTTTATTAAATTCCTTCGAAGTCTTCACTACATATATTATATGAGTCTGGACAGGCGGCAATTCTAGTTTTTCTTTTTAAATGTCTGCATCTCTGTAAAGTCTATGTCCTTTTAGACTGTGAAAGTAATGTTTGGTTTAATAAGCAGTGGTACAACGGCGAGGTGTTTTAATTGAGACACTGCCACTAAAATATATGTGTATATCTCTAAAACTCTTTGAAAGACAAATCATAGCCACAAAAAAGGTTTAATGATCTTTGTTTTTTTGACTTTCTTTAGGAAAATAACACTTAAGAACTTAGTAACAAACAGGTGTACAAATAAAAGTAGTATTGTAGTCACAATAGATAGACTTGTTAGAATTTAGTTACTTTTGTTGGATGGTTTATTGCTCCCTGCAGACAAATTCCTTTAACATTAAAACACAAAACAAAGCTCGGTTTTCCGAGACAAAACATATCGGTAACATACAAAATAAATAATACCAGGAAGCGAAAGAGCCACAACAAGAGCAGCTCATCAGCCAGCCAGACACAACAACCATGACACAACTTTGATGCAGATGTGCAGCACGTTGAATACAAGTTTAAAAACAAACGGAGCAGAAGCAACTGCTAATAGCTAAAAGAAGAGTTTTTAGGGTATTTGTTTTTTTCCAACCCCAAATTAATAAAATAATACAACTTAAATCACATAAATTACTAACAACCTCAACACATCATATCTGGGTAAAAACAGAGGGCCAAAAATAATCTTTGTAGCCATGTTCACACACTGCATGGTTTCAACTGTACCTCTCGCTCCTCCTCCACATTGTGTTCTCACCCTCTGGGTTTCATTTAGAGTTCAAGCAGGTCATTAGCAGAGTGATTACAGCGGGAGAGAGGGCATCTATTAAGGAAACGCAAGTGTGTGTGCGTGTGTGTGTGTGTGTGTGCATGTGCACATGTCCCTGTCTGTGATCATGTGAATGTGTGCGTAACTGTGATCACAGTGTGTGTGTGTGTGTGTGTGTGTATCAATCACTCCAGTGTGGGTGACGACGAGGAGCTGTTTGTCTTTCTCATAAAAGGGAAAGGGATCAAAAGGGCTGGTCTACCAGCTGGACCTTCAATCACACTGGGACAACATGACTTTAGAGCCCTGGGCAGCTGGAGCTCTGGGGACTAATGGCGTGTGTGTGTGAGAGAGAGAGAGAGAGAGAGAGAGAGAGAGAGAGAGAGAGAGAGAGAGAGAGAGAGAGAGAGAG
>JBBPCS010000540.1:0-11006 GCA_037974645.1 Hollardia meadi | reverse complement strand
TAATTACTTATATTATTATTATTATTATTATTAATAATAATAATAATAATAATAATAATAATAATAATAAACAACCCTTGTGCTCATTCTTGCAGACATACATTTTCTGGGCTCTGTGGAAATAATCAACATCGACATTGCGTGGCAGGAGAAGGCAGCACATATACAATAAATTTATTTCTATTTTCTTTAACAAGAACAGGAGGTTAACAGATAATTACACTGAAACACTCTTTCAAATCAAACATGTATTGTAGTGTTGCAAGTATTGTTCTTGCAACTGCAACTACAACCTCTTCAACTCAAACGTAGCATAACCATGTCATATTCAGAACACTTTGACGACAAATATTAACGGGACCACGACACATAATTGCAGGTTAATAATCAGGAATTCTAATTACTGACACAACCACTGACCAACACTGACCCAGTAACAAATTGGCCATACATGGCCCAGCCATATACTAGATTTGACCTAGTCTTGTTTGAAGATTTGTCATATGCCCATGACATAATAAAGATTTCAACAACCATGAAGGTAATAGTGTTTTGTACAATGGGTTGAGAAGAGAGTGCATTGTGCATGTGTGAGAATGAATGTATGAAGAGGGTAAAAGGACCCACTGAGACTGCATATTTTCATCATCAATGTTGCACCTATACTGGACGTTATAATGCTTCACCTCCTGTGCATCAATGTCCTATGAAAACAGTGACTCCCTCACACAGTAGGTGTTTTGTTTGTATATATAATTAGGAATCAAGTGGACAAGCATATGGAAATAGAGAATGTGCATATTTTGGGGAAGATTGAATGGTAATGCGTTTTTAAGATCTCTATATTTTATGTAACAATTCCATGATGAAAATCTAAGCTGCCTCTGTGCTTCTCTCCTGTATCAGTAATGCATTTCAGCCGAGTGTTCCTCCAACACAGGCAGTATAAAGATCCCTTGTTGTTGTTAACCTGAGAAGATGCAGCACATCTCCACAGCAGCACAATGTGGCCTTTGTTTCTGAGACAAGGAGGGTACAAAAGTAACAACGAAAAAAGATTCATCTTTCTGGATCTTTTTACAAACTAACAATTCAGTCATGATTTTTAGTCATTTTCATACTATGACTTTGGCAGTAGATTAAATGGTTGTGAAGAAGTTCCATTTATTCAACAAACTGTTTGCTTTACAGCAACACAGAATGCCAAGATTTGCTGTATTAGTGATGGTGTGTCAATAACTGTATCATTTTAAATGCAGTCAAACTGTGTTTCTCTTCTAGTTCCTCCAGTTGAATGTTTGAGCTTCACTGTGTAGAATGATGTATGTGCAGAGTCTGACACTATAAGACTGTTTTCACATTCACTGCTGAAAGTGTCAATTTTCTCTGCTCATTGAAAATCTGATTTGAAGAGGCGGGGCCTAAGAGCATGACTTGTGACATCACAAATAGTGGGAGAAATACTCGATTCTTAGATGCATCGCGATTCTCTCTGTTGAACGACTCCGTCACGATGCAGAAAAGTCAATAATCAGAATTTTAAAACTAAATTTTCAACATTATGATCGCCTGAAACAACTTCTCAATACTGAGCTGCAGACAATATGGCAGACCTCTTCAAGTGCAGGAGGAACGTAACGTACGTGGCTCTGACGTCTGTACGTTCCTTACGGCTGAACCAATTGGATGGTGAAACGTCAACATGTGCGTCGTGTTTACGTTCTAAGCTGCCAGGCTTTTAACTAGAACAAAGAGACGTGATCACATCACTCTGATGATTACTGATTACTTTAAAGGGATTACTCTTTCCTGAATTTGTTTTTTAAACATGTTTTATCTATTCTTGCCTCTTCCTACATTGGTTTTACTCATCATATTGTTTCTATCTGTTGTTTTTTGCTCTATTTGGAAAGCACTTTGTACTCTGTTTTGAAAAGTGCTCTATAAATAAAGTTATTATTATTATTATTAAGCTAGGCTACATGTGAGGAAGGCTGAGCACCTGAAGACGGGTACAATTCAACCGCCACCCGCTGGGTTAAAAGCTAGCATACTGAAGCATTTTGGCTTTTATGAAGTTGAAGGAAAAAGGGACCTGGACAAGAGACACACTGTACGCAAGGTGTGTCAAACTAAAATGAAACACAACAAACATGCGAAACCACCTTTCACATTTCCACCCGGAGTTGGAGGAAAAACAGCCGGTTGTAGTTGCTGCCAACCACAGAACTATGGAACAAGCACTAGCAAAGTTTCCACCCAACTCGGAAAGAGCGAAGTGAATGACACACTCGATTGCAGCTTTTATTGCCAAGGATTTGTGCCCCTATTCAGTCACTGAGAACCAGGGCTATGTCGCACACACTGGAGCCCAGGTACACATATTCCACAGAAAGCATTAGATTTGGATGAGAGCTGCTACAGAATTGTTTTTATATGAAAGCTGTTTTGAGTTTGGTATATAACAAAATGTTTGTTTGTGTCAGGGATTGAATTCATCATAACAGGAGGAATTTATTTTCAGAGATATAATTTATTTCTGAATGAGAACAGCTTTTTATGTTAGATGCTGCTACAGGCGCACTTGTTTTTGTAATAAATGATGATGGAAGGAAATTCATCTGTGTATTCTGATTATTGATCATTACAAATGTGTTATGTTTTAGAAGTAGCAAGTAGTCACACAGCAATAAAAAAATGAATCATGTACAGAAATCACAATTTTTGATGCATCGATAATCGTTTTGTAATCGCATCGTAGCTCTCTGAATCAAATCAAATCGAATTGTGAGGTGCCTAGAGATTCCCACCCCTAGTTCACATCTAAATTACCAAAAAAACAAAATTAAAATGTGCCGCAGAGATCTGCAGAGTATCTCGCCATGCAGGGTTTTGGTTGTATTGGCCCAGGAGACAGTTCTCTGTGTCTAGAATTACTACGTTTGATAATAGGAACTGAAGAAGGAAAGCTTTGGCAGTGTGATCTGTGGAGCTATAGAGATGACATGTGACAGAGATGCTGCTGCTGAAATGATCAAATGTAGAGGTTCATAAAAATATAATTTTTATTTAATTCAGTTAATAATAATTATTATTAATAATAATAATAATAATAATACCTTCTGGCCGTGGGCTCAGAAGGTAGAGCAATCGTCCACTGATCGGAGGATCGGTGGTTCGATCCCCGACCCCTGCAATCAGCGTGTCGAAGTGTCCTTGGGCAAGATACTAAACCCCAAATTGCGCCTGAAGGCATAGCCATCGGTGTGTGAGTTTATGTGTGAGTGGTTACCTCTCCTAATGAGCAGGTGGCACCTTAGATGGTAGTCTCTGCCACCAGTGTATGAATGTGTGTGAATGAGTGAATGTGACAATGTGTGGGACTGTGTAGCTTTCGGCCCCTTGCTCCAAAATATAACTTAAAGGTCTGAGCTGCAGTTTGTACAAAGACACTTTTTTTGTGCGAGAACAGAATCCAATCCGAAAGGAACCAGACAAAGCTTTGCACATGTTGCAGCTCTGTTAATCGGGTTCTGCTTAGTATTCCTGCCAAAATGTGGTCAGAAACAGATTGTGCGATATTAACCTAGTAACCAGCAGTGGAAGACTGTGGCTCTTAGTGGTCATGTGTCCAAGCCCGCGGCAGTCTCAGGAATGAATGTCAACCAGCAGGAAAGGAGCACGCCTGCTCTGATTGCACCTGAGTGAATGAACTGTATTTGATCAAACGACTAGAAGGAATATCACAAAATCTCACCAAGAACAGAAAATTGACCTTTTGGTGCAAGTTAAATTGATTTAATTGGTTGAATCAGTCTGACCGTGGCTTAATGACTGACGCTTGTTTGTCAACACACACACATGATATCATGACTCTTCATTCGTTGTTGTGTGCGCAGCCTGATTTGTCAGAAAAGAATTAGAATCCTCCATTTTCACTTGGAGCAGTCGGTGTATTCAGCAGCAGCAGCACAGTTAAACACAACAACAGCAAATTGCAGATTCAAAGACATTCATGTTATTTTTTTTCATACTGAAAAGGAATGGAAGTGTGTGGACTGTATTCAAACAGACCTAAAACAATGCACCTCATCTTAAAAACAAGCTGTCTGACTCAGTTTGATCAGTTTTACTTCAGTGTTATTTAACCATGCGTTTCTTATTTTGGTGCTATTATGTTGTTTGAGAAAAAAATATATAAAACAGCAAAAAGTAAAATTAGTAACTATAAAAACAATTAATTATCTTCAGAAACTGTTCATTAGTAGAGCTAATTGTATTATTTATGACTTTAGATGTTTTCCAGTATTGGTGGTTTTAAACAAATCTCATATATTTCTACTGTTTATTTTGCTATTCGTTTTTGATGTTCCTTATAGGAGAAGGCCAGAATCTAAAGTCGTGATAGAGACATCACGACTAATTTGACCAGGTCTGTTCTCGTCTGAGCTCCCTGAGACAAACATTGTGATTTTCAGAAGTCAGGACCATTTATGAGAAACAGAAAGGGAGATAACAAACAGAATGAAAGCAACAGAAAAAGAGGATGTCCTCCTTTTATAACTTTCATTCCCAATATTGAACGCTAATTCTTTTTTTTTTTTATGTCTATGTCTGAGTGTGCAAACATACATTTTTGTGGGTTTGGCAGCAATTTCATTCTTAGTTGAAAAAAAATAGAATTTTTGTGTATTACCACAAAAATAGGATACAATATGTGACAGACGTGTGGATTGTGTGAATCTTTGTAGAGCAGGGAGACAAAGCCAAGCTGTGTTGTAAAACGGTGAAATAGACAGTTCTAAAGGTGCAGCTGTGCAGTTTTAAAATGTGACGTTATGTTTCACCACTCATCCCTGTGTGAGCACGAGGATAGAACAAAGGGCTTGGGACTCACCCTGAGCTCCTTGAAGAAGATGCAGCTCCGGGCCCACTCCACTATGGAGAACAGAGTCTGGTCCGCCATGCGACACATTAGACTAAAGGTGCTGGGCTTGTCCAGCCGGCCCCGACCGCTCTGCTCCTGCTGCAGATGAGCTACGATTTTGTTCTGCACCACCAGCTCGTCTGGATCGCAGCGCAGCAGCTCCAGCACCAGCGGTGGCAGGCTGGGCGGCTGCGGCGAGGCTGAGGGGTACACGTCTGGGTAGGGGTATCCTGTCAGAGACTCAGGGGAGCTGGTGTAGTCGGGACACTCGGCTTTAATCGCCCTGCTAGGGAGGGCTGTGTACTGGTACTGAGTGCTGAGGGGCACATGGGACTGCATGGCCATGCCAAGGGATGGGGGTCCATACAGGTTGGCCTCGTAGTCTGTAGGGGTGATGGAGCTTGGAGTGGAGGGGAGCAGACTTTTGGAGATGGTGGGCAGGCTGTGTAGGGTGCCGGTGAAGCCGTAGTCAGTCTGCAGAGGAGAGGCCGGTGGAGGAGCTGCGCTCTCCAGCTTGAAGCCGTTGGATCGTATCAAAGCCTTCTTCTGCTGCTTCAAGGCCCTGTCTCTCTTGTACATGGGGCCAAATTTATTCCTCCCCCCACGCATGCGGTCCGCGCGCACCGCTGTCACACAAGAGACAAGAGGTGGAAAACAGATTTACAAATGAAACACCGACTCTGCTCAATTCTCCTGCACTGCCAAGCTCCCCTTTGCAAAAAGTCCTGGATGAGCACTGAACTGTAACGGCAGAGAGAAAAATCATAACTCACATTTCACCAGCATCCCCAATTATTTCTACCGTGTAAGTAACAGACATGTTGGTCATTTCTGCTTCCCTTTTTAGGCCTGAGAAGAATCCTCAGAGTCTGTGCAGTTCTACTCCTTCTTGTAGCCTAAATAGAGCTTTGATTTAAAACAGGGGAGTCTCTGGGGTTTTATCAGTAAGTCAAGAATGTGTCCTTTTCTGCTGCGGAAGCAGGTGCTTTCCTGCACTGCTGTCTGGGAAGAAACTACAGAAGAGCCAGCAGCCCGCAATCAACACATATTTCAAGGCTTTTTATTTTCGTATTCACATGATAAAATTGTACAATTTTTTTAATAAAATTACATACAAGTGTGTTTATTTAGTTGGAATTAAAATACCATGAAATGCACATAAATTTGTTTTTAAAATGTATTTTCCACTATTATTATTATTATTGTTGTTGTTGTTGTTATATAAAGAGTAAAGTGTACCTTCTAGTCGCATCCCGACGCTGAGGCACTTTTGGAAGCGACAGAAAGGACATCTCTTCCTCTGGGTTTTGTCTATTTTACACTCCTGGTTCTCCGCACATGTGTACCTCTTGTTGTTCTGCACTGTTCTCTTGAAGAAGCCCTGAAACCAACAGCAACATTATCGTACAGTAAACACGGCAGGCTACTCTCATACTTTAAACATCTCAGGATGATCATTTGCACCCTGGAAAGTCTGGCGCTGTTTTGAAAGTGACTATTTTATAGGCCTGATCATTACGTGATTTGTTCTGCATAATTAATATTCGATAATGACATATTGGGCCAAAAAGCAGGTGCTCGGTTATTTTAGAATTGTTGCAATTTTACTGGCATAGCTTAGCCCAGGCTAAAGGAGAAAAATACATTCGAACTATTGGATTCTCTTTAAATGCTTCGAAAGCCGAATTTATTGTATCGACCATAATGTCACCATCCGTTTAAACAACAAACAGCCTTTTATACTACAGGTTTCTGGAGTATGTGACTAATAGCTAAAATTATCTGATTTATTTAAGGTTCAGCGAAATTTCTGGAACGCATTTCGTCTTGATTTACCGACATGTTTCCGTGAACGTGTTACCTTGCAGCTCTCACAGGTGAGCAGACCGTAGTGATATCCGGACACTTTGTCTCCGCACACAGGACACAGCTCCTCCAGGTCATCGTCATATGTGTATTCCATTACCTTCAGAGTCACACCTGCGCACACACACACACACACACACAGCTTATAATGCAAATATCCCAATGCAGAATTTCTGCTGCTAAGATGTAAAATAAAAGACAACACGAGTTACAGCAGGATATTTTACTGCGTGACGTTAGTTTAAAGGACGTCAGAATTTTCTTCTACACCAAAATAATGACGTGCTGTCTGTTTCTCTTTTCAAGCCAAATTAGTTTTTAATGAAGTTTAATATGTGAAATGGTTTTTTGTTTTTTTTTGACTATCAATGCACGTTGACACGACATAAAAATGAACAAAAGCGATAAGAAAAGAAAATGTTTAAAAAACATTTTAAAATGCCCCACATCTTCTAAAATGGCTCTTTTATTATCAATGTATTTATTTCATCGAAATCATAGCCTAGTTATATTTATATAACATTATCATGCCATTTATAGGCCGACTGTATATTTCAGAATAAAGAAAAGATTTATATAAATTATAATAATTAAAAATTAAAGGTCATATACCAAAACATGGGTCTATCCTAAATGTATAAAGACTTCATTATAAGTTGGTGTATGGTGTTTCCTGCGTAGACCTCATTATGACATTCAAAAAATAAAATCAAAAGGATGGCTTTCACTGGTTCACTTGAACTAATTATTAACAATATGGACATATGAGTTTGTGTCTCTCTCAAGACCCAATTTAATCATGTTGATTAGTTTGAACGCGCTCCACTGAACCTGTTTGACTGTGGATTCATGGATTATTCTCAATCTTTACCAGCACGGAATCAACGACACACACACACACACACACACACACAGTGTAACAAGACTGTAATTTCCAGACTCTTGTAGCGACACTGTCTGTAAGTGGACCTGACGGCTGACACATGAAGCCCTCACTATAGGCTACGTTAAAGGTCCCATCTGACAGCCTCAGTGAGTGAGCACACGGTCGGTGTGTGAAACATCCTGTATACAAGACGACATATTCACAAAGACAAGAGATAAGCTGAACGAGAAGGAGGCTCTGATTTATCACCGGCTGAAGCGCAGGCCGCAAACACGCATCACGCGCCGCTACAAGGGGTCTCGCGCGTTGTTGGATGATGAAAGAGTGGTGCGTCAGCAGCAACACAGGTGTACACACCAACACGTCGTCATACCTGAACGACCGAATAGGTCGATTGACAATTACTCCCGAAATGACAAACAGGACCAGCGTCAACACCAAATGTTGAAGAGAAATATATATATATTATTATTATTATTATTATTATTATTATTATTGTTATTATTATTATTATTATTATTATTATTATGCTATTATTTTATATTGGCTAACCGTGTTTTTTTTACATTCTTAAATGATTAACCTGATTATTTTTCTTTGGGGATTTCAAGACATTCTGTTGTAGTAGGAACATTAAAAAAGTTTTATTTGAACCACGAGGCTACCAATTATTATATAGGCCTACTTTTATTATATTATATTATTTTGTGTTTTATTTTTGCAAATTGTGAGCCCGTCACTAATCTTTCACAATATATGGCATAGTTTCAAACTGATTTTTTTTTTTTAGACAGGCTAGACCTTTTTTTAAGAAGTGCCATATTAACTTGGATTAGCTGTAAAAATGTTTGTAATCTGAAAATGACTAATCTTAATAACTGAACAGCAGGTTAGGGATGTCTGGATTTATTCTCAGCAACATTTACTCTGAATGTATTTATTGAGTTTCAATTGTTCCTTGACTTATTTTCTATCAGGGCCATAGAAAAAGACTGTGAGTGCAGAGCCCAGCAGACAGACTTACCGTGAGCCTTGTCTCCCAACATGAGAACAGCACACCGCGGCGAGTCACTGATGATTGTCTGATACTTCAGACCTGAACGGAGGTGTTGCTGCAGCCTCGCGCGGGCTGCCGAGGTAAACAAAGTCAATCCGGGTGGTCGCTTCAGAGGCAGCAGGGCCACTGACGATGATGACCACTGAGGATCTCGGAGTGAAACTCCTTCAGCCCGCTCGCTCTTTACTGCGGTTCCCTTATCGCAAAAGTTCCACAGCCGGTGTGCCATTGGTGGACGCTGAGTCACGTGACGGATGCTCGCTGCCTCCTCCGTGAAGATGCCTGGACAGGAGAGCGGAGCTGACGGAGGAGACAAAATGATCGAAGAGTGCTTCTTGACTATTTGGGGGGGGGAAATCAGCTAAAGTTCTGGAGTTTTACATTTGCACTGAAGAACATTTGCTGACGACTTTATGCGGAATATACTCGACCGAAAGTGCTGTCACATCAAATGAAAGTATTCAAATGTTATTACTTGACTTTGTGTTGGTATTACACTAAATAGCCGTAACAATTAAAATATGTCCATTATATTGATCTAGATATATGAACTGCTTGTCAGGTTATTTTTGAAATACATGATTAATATGAAATGACTGATTTGCTTGGTAAGCGCTATGGAAAGTCTCAGTGTATTGTTGGCTGAGGCAGGAAGCAGTGGGCGGCTGCCGAGGCTCCTCAACTATTAGACCACCGCACAATTTTAAAGGCAGGAAACACAAGGAGTCAACAAAACATTCCCATCCATTCACTGTCTTTGATTACCGTCAGCTGGTTCAGCCCTCCTCCTGATCATGGCTCAAAAACATTTTCCACATCCCTTATTGTCCTTGGCGAGGTGGGGTCCTAAAGCTTCAAACATTTAGCTTGCCTGTATATCCATATACCACAACTGTTATAAACCCGCTCCATATTACTGAAAATAATATCTGAATTAGTCAAGCTTAGAGTAGGGCTACTGGTCAATTTCAATAAACTATCCCTTCATTTCCCACATGGTTAAACATAATTATTATTGTAAATGAAGATTGAGAAGCATGTACAGTTCTTATTATAGCTCTTATATAAAGCTCTTATTAACAGGTTGTCAATGCATAAGAGGATTACCGGCAGTGAGGTAAAGACACCACAGCTCTGCTTTAATTCAAGTTTAGGCAACTAAAACTATATTGGGTTAATGTTACAGACAGATTGACCATGTGTAAGATGCAAACGTTGTCTCTGAACTACTGAAGTCAATATATTCCCTCATCTGTTAAATCCGACCTGCTCTGCAGAGATTTTAGGAGGAATAAAAGTATTGTGCTTGCGCCTATACGAATCATTTTGCCCTTTCCTGGAACTAAGGACAGGCTCAAAGTTCTTTTAACTTTTCCTTCATTTCATTTCATTTCATTTCATTTCAGATGTTGAAGTTGAAGCGGTTTGTTTAAGGTTTATTTCCCTCATTTTTTGCCACATCTCTGAAATAAAAGGCATGAAGTTAAATGTGTCTTTTGGTTATTTGATTTTCTTTGCAGGAACGGGTATTGAAAAACAAAAACAAGTGGTTATTTGATTTGAATTTTAAAATGCTAAAATTCCAATACATTTTCTTTTAAATATTTTTTTGATAGAGACAGGTGAAGAGCAGACAGGAAAGGAGGTAGAGAGGGGGGGGGGGGGGGGGGGGGGGTTGGGGACACCCACCAAAGGGCCACAGGGGGGGGTCGAACCGGTGGCCGCTGCAGCAACTGAGTTACAGGCGCGCCCCATTCATTTTCTTTTTCATGGTCAAAAAGGGATGAGCGAAATTTTTAAAAAATTGTTTGATTTTCATTTTCTATTTGTTATAAATAAAAACTCAATAGAAAACAAAAAAAGGTCTGCCAGACAGTGTTGCTTTAGCCCAGGCTAAAATGTCTTATATGATTTTAAACATGACAAAAGGCCGATTATCGGCAGAAAATCGTAATTTTCTCGTCTAAAAGAGGTTTGCTGAAATTTTCTATGGAATCAAATCAAATCAAGTCAAATTTTATTTATTTAGCGCCAATTCATAACAAAGTTATCTCATGACACAACATATAGAGTAGGTCTAGACCACACTCTTTATTATTAGTTGTTGATTATTAATTTATAGAGACCCAACATTTCCCCCATGAGCAAACACTTGGCGAGGAAAAAATGCCTTTTTAGAAGGCAGAAACCTCGGAGCAGACCCTGACTCTATAGGTGGGGGAGAGAGAGAGAGAGAGAGAGAGAGAGAGAGAGAGAGAGAGAGAGAGAGA
>JBBPCS010000539.1:23210-35179 GCA_037974645.1 Hollardia meadi | reverse complement strand
TGTGTGTGTGTGTGTGTGTGTGTGTGTGTGTGTGTGTGTGTGTGTGTGTGTGTGTGTGTGTGTGTGTGTGTTAACCTCATGGTGGTGCTAGAAGATTCATTATTGGGAACCATAAGTCTTTGTACAAAACGTTGTGCCATTCCATCTGTTAGATGTTATATCACTTGAGTGAGAACTTTGACCTGCTTGTGGCACCAGAGGAAAAATCAAAAGATCACCAGAGTCAGTAGGCTTCATCCTTTGGGGACCATGACAGACTGTACCAAAGGAAATGTGAATGAAAATGGCCTGCATTCAATAGCTGTTGAGCCATTTTAGTGTGGACTAAAATGGTGTTCTGAGCATTGCACAGAGACTGTAGGGTATGTTTTTGCTTAGGGTTTTGGGTTATGAATAACACACCACTTTTCAGGACATTTCACATGTAAGTTCACACATTATAAGCTTTTTGAGTGTAATTTAACGCCATCCGCATTTTAAATGTTAAACATTACAGACATAAATTAACATTAGTCATCGTTTACTTTCGGTTTCACATGGGACACAATTCCTGCGTTTGTTTAAACCATCCACCACAAGAACCTCCTCCACGTGCGGACTTTCTCACTCTATATAGGCCTACTACCTGTCACCTGACATTTCTTTCGCTATGACATTCACACCTAATATGCCTTGAGAAAAGCTGAATTCCAACAGTGTTAAATGACGCTTGAAAAGCAAAAATTGCAAAATGACTTTTTAGAATTTAGTGTTATTCATATGACATTTGATGAGCCAGCCTGCTTATATTAGAGCTCAGCTAAGATTACACTTGTGTATTATGAATAAGTGGAAAACTAATGATGATAGTGATTATTTGGTTAAAAAAATAAAATCTTAATTAGTTAGATATTGAAGGATGTCACAAAGCTGTGGTAAACAGTGTCAGTCACAAGAGTCACTCACCTTTCTTCAGCCTGTCGTCCCTCTGTCTGCTGTCTGTCACCAAGGGTCCTGGTGGCCTCAGGCTCTTCTCGCTGAACACCTTGTAGCGTTGCCCAGTGGTCAGTAAGAAGACGACCACCACCACCAGCAGAACACAGCTCAATACACCTACCACCCACCACCACATAGTGCCCTCACTATACAGCCCTGACAGTATAGGATTGAGAGAAACAAACAGTAGGGACAAAAAGGAAAACAGCAAGAACACTGACTGAGAGAACAATCCAAAAAAGAGAAGGGATTAGGAAAAGGTAGGTGCGAAGGATGAAGAGAAAAGTGGGTAAGAGAAAAGAGATTAAAAGCTATCCTCCAACAAGGCTTTCCGTAAACTGCAGAGGAAGAGATGATAAGAGTGAGGGGTGGAGAGAAGGAAAAGGAGGATTGGTGCTTATATTAAAAGGGAGAAGTAAAAGAACATGTAACACATGACACTTTGGAAATTCTGACTCCTCAAATAGCAGAGCAGATAACACATTCTCTACGCCAAGGACATGAGACTGGCAGAGAAGAGAGAGCTGGCTGTTTATCACTTCGTCACACTCTGCGTACTCACCAAGAACCAATTTCACAATCATTACTAAAAAGCCTCAAGGTGAACATTTTTACAAAAAACATACTGTAGAGTCGTAGATCCCCTGCACGATTGTGAACAAAGATGCTTTCAGAGCTTACATGTCGTGAATGGAATATTTTTGGGCCACCTTGGCTTTCTGGGTAAGTAGACTGAGCGCATGTACTGTATAGTAAAAGTTTAGGACTTTTTTCAGCTGGTCTTTCCAGAGGCCATGAAGATCGCAATTTCAGAGAAAAACACATGAAGTCGTCATTCCTCTGACTTAAATCTTTTACTTCTCACACTTTCATACAACATGTGCAATGAAAAGCAGTGCGGTACTCTTGATGCTGTGCTAACAAGGCTGGTGTGCAACAATTGCCATAAGAGCTAGAACCATAATTCAAACAAGAAATGTTAAGTATAAAGCATTATAACATGAATATGTGAAACAAAAAACTGAATTCCTGCACACTGTCAGCAGTGATACAACGCTTTGGTCAACATATCAAACAACACATCTTACAGTACAGAATACAGTACATTTAAATAAAATAAAAATGGAAATAAAGGGCTGTGTAATATTAGTCTATTGACTTAATTTTTCTTGAAAGTAGGCCTAATGAACGATTCTATTGTTTTTGTCTTAAATAAAATATATATGAAACTTTCATTCCATATATTCCCACTTAAATTCCATATACTCAAATGTCATATTATACTGTATATATATAATGTACATTATCTGTTTGAAATGTGTCCAATCCATACACGTGATGAAGGAAAAATCCTCGTTGGGTATGACTAAAGTTTATTCATTCAAGTTTATAAAAAAACGGCTGTGGAAATAAGTGTCTTTCTTGTGATCAAAAACATTGATCTGAAGTTCAATTCTGAGGCTGTTCTGTCAATAGTTTTCTAATACACAAGAAATATAGCAACTTCTGATCAACCCGATCAATTTAAGTCTTAAAGTAACTTCTGGTTAATCCAGTTCAGTTCTGGTTTAAGCACCACCCACTTCTGATTTAAGCCCCGCCCATTTTGAGTATAGATGATGTAGTTGGTTAAACAGATACAGATAATCGTGTACCTGCTCAACCTTTTTGTACAAATTGCTTATTTTCAGTATTTATCTTTTCAAATTTCTTTCCATCTTTTTAGGCAATTTTTCCATTTGCACGTTTAGCATGTTTTGTTTGACATTGTGAATTTGATGGCTGACAAAAGTCTATACCAGGGGTGGGCAACATTTTTGTCCAGAGGGCCATACTGACTTTGATTAAGTATGCGAAGGGCCACAAATTGGGCCGTTTATTACTGCAAATTGGAACGTTTTTTTAACTGACCTTTGAGGTCTGGGTACAGTATAGGCAAGACAGTTTCAGGGCTTTTTTTGTTATATTCCTTGAATACCACAATGCTTTCTGGCATATTAAACATACTGCCTTTGAAACGACACTTGTGACAAACTTTTTTGATGTCCACTCTCGATTAAAACTCGATATTCAGAGTCAACTTTTCTCTCGCATTCATCCTGACTCACCTCTGTCTTTACAACCGCTAATGTAAATTGTCACTTAAGTGAGCAAGAGTCAAGGCCTTCGGTCCAATATAAATGTAGACATAGAAATACATAGCAATACAGACTCGTAGTCATTTGCCTCGTAGTGTTCATTAGCATAATGCTGCCTTTTATTGATTTTTTGGGGGTTGTTTTATTTTTCTTTGGAGGATGTTGCGGGCCGGATCAAGATGGTCCATGGGCTGGTTCTGGCCCCCGGGCCATATTTTGCCCACTTGTGGTCTATACGCAAAACATTGTGTCACTAATACAGAGCAGGCATAAGTTCAGTTCCCTGTTGTAAGAACATCCACGCCCCCTTTTGGGTCAAAACAAGTGCTGTAAAAGTGCCAGTGTCAAATTGAAAAAGCTAGCAGCATCTTGTCAAAAAACTGATGCTTCAGATAGACACATCAAACAATTGAAAAAAAAACAACAAAAAACAGTTTATGATTTTCTGTACTTCACCGAATATTGAAGGACAGTATAAGAAGTGACCTGTGCATGCTTCTGGACATCTGCAGAGAGGATGAAAATGGTAAACTGTGCGACCTGGTCAGTCAATAGATGAGAGCAGCACATCCGGGTACTTTGCCTTTGCGTCGTGCCCTAGCCCCTCTAATTTGACTGGCAGTAAATGCAAAGTCCGAGGTGACAATTTAATAGCATAAAATAAGGATACTGTATCATCTTACAGCTTTTAGGAGCCCAAATCCTGTGTCCAGACAGGCAACCAATTATGTCATGTTGTTGCTGATCAACGATCTGCATCGTAATCCAAGATTAGATGGTGACTCCCATTTCATAGATCAACAACACAACTGTCAGCAAACTTGATGATGGTGTTTAATCTGGTCACAGTCGTGTGTACAAGGAGTACAGCAGAGGGCCAAGTACTCAAATTTCAGGGGCACCTCTGTTAGAATGAGGGGTTTGTGGGTGTGACTGCCCACCCTGGGCAGTTCTAACAGTCAGGAAGTCTAGAATCCAGCTGTGCTATCCTGTTGTTTTTAATATTTCTAAAAACTTTTTTATATCTTTTTAATCATTTTAATTTCTTATGGAAATTGCAACCACAGAGGGAAGACATTATCTGTCTACAGAAAAAAACACAGAAAATCACAAAACAAATCAAAACAATAATTTATTCAGTATAGACAGAAGCATGAACTAGGAAAGTCCTACCACAAAATTATTCAAACTCAAGCTTCAAGCTATGAAAATGACCCATGATGTTATAGTGATCAATGGAGTGCACCTTTATGATAACATTTCTTTTTAATCTCCAACTGAATGCTTGTTATGAAGCATTTTGGAATGAAACCATTCAGTATATATTTGGTAGTTATACAGTACACATATAATATAGAATTTCCAATGAACCATCTTTCTGAATAAAATTTCATAATGCCAAATTACTTCAGAGTTATGACTGTACATCAGCTAGATACAGTGACAAAAATAGTTTTATTGCAGTCATGAGATTTTATAGAAAAAGTACACAGTGCGGTTTTGGAATGTCCTCGTGAGAGCAACAAATGTGGTGTGTCTCAACACCAAATACTCCAGAGATCCAAATATAGCTGCCTGACAACACTTTTATCATAAATATAGATGTCATTTTTACAAAGAATGAGCCACTAAAATGTCGCCTCTAATACACCTATGTTTCTCATTTGTCACTAAACAATTCATTGTGCATCAAAAGTATTCAGTAGCTGCCACTATAAATAATCAGAGTACAAACAAGCTGTTCAATGAGCTTTCTGCAGTTGGCACCATGGACAGTGGTACATGTGCAGTGGCCCAAGAGCGCACAACACAACACTTGAAAAGCAGAAGACACCTTTGCACTTTCATTTTTTAGGTTTTTCAATTTGGTTGGGTTTCTGACTTTTTTTGTTGTGTTGTTTAGTCGTAGGCTACTGTAAACATCTTTACGTATGACATTCTGCAAGTTATCACTAAAGTGTCACATACTGTAAATACTAGACATTCAGCATCTATTATATCATTGTGTATCTACAAGCTATCTACAACCTGTTTACAACCAAGTTCATAAATACAAGTAGGTTTTATTTTAAATTATAAAAATACTACAAAATAAAAAGTGCAAATAAGGATTGATAGAATGAGTCTTCAACAGAATTACCCGTTCTTATGTAATACTATGTTGTAGTAAAATAGAAGTTCTGTACAATGTTTTTAATGCGTGTGTATGTCGAGGGGCTTCAAATTATGTATCCTGCATCAACCATACTGGGAGGTCTTTAGATCTTGGGTGTTCATAATCAACTTTCAGCTGAAATATCTGATTTTGTGTTTGGAAATTCTAAGCTTGAGAGCTGCACATAACATCAGCATGCATCAATTGTTCCACATCTGTTAGATTTTGTTCAAAATGTTGTTGTTTGATTGCTTCAGAATTGCCTGGTCACACCAGAAAGTGGCAAAAACAGAAAAAACAATAGCTGCGTCTTTGCTTGGTGATGTAGTGACTATACTCATGGGGCTAGTTTGTGAACTGCTGGCTAGCTGGTGAGCTAAACGCTAATTCGCTAGCTATCTGGGCTAGCACTAGTCAGTCACAACAGAACTCGAACATTCCCTATTTTCTCTCTGCTGTTCTGTTTATTTATCCTGGTATTTTGTTCATCATACACCATTTAATTCATAAAAAAATATAGAAGGGGAACATCAAACTCCAAACTAACAAGCCTGATAATTTTCAGTTAGCAAATTCTAGCTCGTTAGCTTTGCTCAGTTGCCAATGGGACAATAAGTTCACTGTTTATTCCATTGACTGTATATAAAGATGAACGACATGAGAACTTCCCAAAAGTGAAGCCAAAACATCTTGATCACTCCCTGGTGGTGGGCTGCAGTATAGGTCATAAACCCCTCCTCCCCGCTTTCAAAGATATCACGTAGGACATGGGCCAAAATAAAAACTTGTTGGGATCAATTGAATTTGTGTCAAAATTTTGCACTTGCTGGTGAGAGCAGCCTTCAATTCAGTGATGCTTGTGACTCTTTAAAACAAAGCATTGTCTACTTGTGACCCGTCGTCTGCGATCAGTTCATCCAAAAAGTGATTTTTTTTTTGTCATTGTTTTATTTTCAAAGAAGCGTTTTAAAGTAGTACAGTTAACTGGTAATTCAGAGATAATCACTGAAGATTTGTTGGCTATTAATCATCACTGTCATCAAGTTTATTTCACTTGCACGTTAGCTGACATATTTAGATGAAGGCAGCTGTAGTAGCTGTTGGCTTGTCCTTGAATATCAATCATGTTATCATTAACAATTCTTATTAGCTAACTAACAATGCCATAATAAAGACTAGTTTAAGTGAGATGCCCTAGACCTTGAAGCAGTCCAGCATCCTGTGAAAAACTGACAGTAAACCTGGAGCTAACTCTACAATAGTAGACTTTCACGCTAATTTTTTTTTTTTTTCAAGGTCTTCCACTTTGGCATGACTTGTTAGAATGATGACAGTACTGACATGCCAAAACTCCAGTGGACCCCCAAGATGATTCTCGGGGAAGCTTTTTCCTTCTCTAACTATTAAAATATCAATTGATTTTAATGTGTGAACGTGCATATTCTAAATTTTTTTGCCTTTAAATTACCTACATCATTTTTTTGTGTTCTCAGAGTGCATGTGAGCGTGTGTGTGTAACTACAACAAGCAAACAGCAAATTATGAAAGGCAGCCTATGGTTACAACACAGACAGAACAGATGGACTGTGAGGTTTGCTTGTCGTTGTTGGATAACATTCTCCATTAAAACTAATTTGACATGAGGAAATCTGTGGCTTCTGCATCGATGTGCTTTACACATGCAACTGAAGTGTTGCATGTGTTTGTGAAATAATCAATCATAAGGAAAATAAAAGAACAAGCCCCAACAGTCCAATCTTGATTAAAAAAAAAAAAATTCTGGCAGATTTAGAGGGCTGGTATCTATGAGTGCGTACAATTTAGTGCTGATCCAAATAAAAATCCAGATCTAGTGGATTTAAACATGTTTTCATAGTGGGGTAGTCTTTTCCTGGCTGCTGTACAGTAACAAATAGCGCTAGAAACCTGCAACTACCACCAATGTGTAGCTAAGTTAATATGGATTCAGTAAGGTACTAACAGTTTTTATGTCTCTTCAGTAGTTTTAAACGTACAGTATGTCCAAACGAACATCACAGACTTTGGTACCGGATGCAGATCTGTCATTAATACTGTAGCTTCTGTGTAAAATAACTGTATTTAAATAATTCATATCAGTGTTAAATGGGCTCTGCTCAGCAGGTAAACGTTTTGCAAACTTTAATGAAAATGTCAAAAAACGCCCGCTCTCGCAATGTTATAGAAAGAGATAAAAAAATTCCTGGATGTCCCCCTTTATCTGGATCCCGCCACAATTTAATGGGTTCTTCCTTCCACCAAGTTTCGTGGAAATCCATTCAGTAGTTTTTGAGTAATCTTGGTGACAAATAAACAAACAAACCAACAAATGGACATGGGTGAAAACATAACCTCCTTGGTGGAGGTAATTGATGGTCATAATAGAAATTGCTTGCCTTTGTCATTTCATGTTACTGTAACCTGGACACTTGGATTTTTGGACTGCCAAACAAATAAGCAGCTTTAAGATGTCAACATGTTCTCTTGTAAGTTATGTAGGGCTTTTGTTACCGTTGTCAACATTTTCGTGATGTTTTTGTTCAGTTAAATGAAAAAATAACTAATCCATCAGGTTGTGCTTGTAAATTTTACAGGCCTTCACAGCTTGCAGATTAAGTGTAATCATCAGTACTGACCTCTCACATTATGACATGTAAACAATGACAAAGGCTGCTGATGAGCATCGGTAATGGCATAATTAATTTAAAAACATACAAAAGTCTTTGCTCTAAAATCCATGCACAAACAGGGACACACATACATACTTGCACCCCTGTAAACACACACACATGCACGCACGCACATACACACACAGTCCTTGATGTGTCCAGGTGAAATCAGTAAATATTTGACATTCAGGACTTTCATCTTTCTCATTTTTGTTTCTTTCTATTCCCTCCTTCCTGACCTCCCTGCCGAAAAAACAAAACAATATAATACTGTTTAAATAATGGATATCTTATTTACACACAATTCATGCTGAAAAGCTCTTACTCTTACTGATGCTAAGCGACTGCTATAATCAGATTTAATTTCTGTGGAAATCTAAATAAGAACCTCCATTATTTACACAGTGGTATATTTTCAGTGCCTTTGTTTTTTGTCTTCTTCCTTATGTTTCCTCCCCAGCCTCTTTCTAAAAAACCCAGGTGACGGGGACCCACTGGGGATTTTTAGAAACCGTTTCCAGGGCAGCCTTGACCGTGCGGTAGGTCTCGTCCAGGTTGTCGTTGATGATGCTGAGGTCAAAGTAGTGACCATAGGCTGCCTGTATTTTAGCGCTCTCGTTGCACGTCCTGTGCAGCTCTTCATCCTGAGACAGAAAACACGCAACTTGGTTTTACATGTTCTTATTGGTATCAGAGGACCTCTTCTTTGACCTATTTCCAGTGTATAGTGAGTTCTACGCTGCTTCCTGAGCTGAAAATGTTTTTTGTTTTGTCTACATACGTATAAATGTTTCTTACCGTCAGTGTCTTAATGACCACCCCCGCCTCTACAGCTGAGTGGTTCATCGCCTTGAGCACCTCGAAGTCTGGAGACTGAAGGAACACCACATAGGGCAAGAACTCGGAGGTCCTCAGCACTTTGAGAGACTAGAATTATGCAACATAAACACACAAACGCATTCAATTAGAAAGAGTGTCTCACAGAGTTTACATAACTGACTGGAGAATCCTGACCTGTCATAATATATGACTATCTTTGTTCTCTCCTCCTACAACAGCTGATGTAAGATGCCCTTGAGCAAGGCACATGATACTCAACTGACTGAGTCAATTCTAGCATATTTAATTTAGGTTCATTCAAACTGCATTTATAATTTTTTATATTTAAGGAACAGTTCACCTAAAAATGAAACTTCAGTCAGTATATACTCATTGTTGCTGCACCAAAGTTAAAGACAACGTCAGATGAGCTGAGTGGAGGGGGGGGGGGGGGTTCGGTTGTTTTATTACATTTTAAAACTGAATTCTGCAATGCTATTTTGCTGTAAAGCTCCAGAAATGTTTTGTGGAGGGAGAAACTATTTTATTCTCTTTGAGCCTTATGTTTTGGTTAACGGCCCACAACTTTACTGTGTTGGTTGACTGTCACTGCACTCACAGCCTCGTTTTCACCCACAGCAGGCAGCTGTGCCAATGTACACTACCTGTCCAGCGACAAACAGTAGACAAAGTCAGAAACTAGCTAGCTAGTGAACACAGCGGAGCCTTTTGCAGCTAGGAACCATATATTTCCCCTAAGGAGTTGAGACCAAACCAGAGCTAAATGAGAGTGAACATTGGGCTTAGGTTCATCAGCTGAACAGAAAATCAGTTGCTCTGTGACTGCTAGATGCCTTGCTAGCAAGTCCACCGCAACAACGTAATATGTCAATGTTGTGTTCACACAATGCATTTTTTGAAATTGTGTACAGGGTGTATTCATCCTGAAACAGGGTGGTAAGCTGCTTCATGTTGTGTTTGCTGTGGTATGTGTGCGTACCTGAGGGTTGGCGTCCAGGATGCAGACGCGGCCAGCCTCCACCACCTCATGTATGGAGTCAATCTTGATTCCATACAGACTGCCGTCGTACTCTCCATGTTCCAGATAGCGCCCGTTCTTGATGTCGGTTTCCATCTTGCTGCGGCTGGTGAAAGCGTACATCCGACTTTCGCGATCACCCTTTTTGGGCTTTCTGGAGGTATCTGGACAGCAACAAAAAACGTCATTTATACACACACAGCATTTTCCACTTCCCCTTATGAAGCTTTTAGTTTGTTAAAATTATTTTGTCAGAATTACATGTATCATCTGTGTCAGCTTGTTCTTCATTAAAGCTGTATGATGTTTACAGAGAAATCATCAGGATTACTTCTTTAATGTGCTTAGCACTTTAATATATCATATTTCATACATGGAATAGTGGTGCCAAAGAGAAGTGGATCCCTCAGTAAAAGCTTGTTCTTCAGTCTCCGCCGCCCCACACCCTGGGCACCAATCAAAATCAGAGTTTTCCTCTTGAAAGGCGGGACCTTGGCCACCTCCTCGTAGAGCAATATCTCGTGTCTGTCGAACTCTGAGAGAGAGGAAGAAAGAGGGGAAGGATAAAAGGACAGAAAGTGGGAGGAGGGAGAGACAAATGGGAATGAAAAAGAACAAAAAAAAACAAAAACAAGGAAGAGTTGGAAAAAATGATAGGAAGCACTCTAAGGACTTCAGTTAACTACAGGCCCAAACAAATAATACAATGTTTTATGAGACAGAATTAGTTACCTGCATTTTTGGTGGTCACATACATCATTTTCTTCTTCTTCTTCCCACCAACACCAGTACAAAGATTCCCTGTCACATAAATGGAACATACTGTAAGTAAGAATAAGTCCACCATTACTAAAGGAAACCTTCACCATTTGGGGAATTACAATTATACACTTTCTTTGTTTCGTTTTGGACGAGAAGATTGATCCCACTTCTAGCAGCGAATATGGCGTAGCAATAAGACTGGAATCAGCTAACCTGTCTTTGTCCAGACATAAGGAAATCCACCTACCTACCAAATAAATTTCTTTGATTCTTCAGACTTCAGATTCCTGGTTCTCAGACTACAATCACAATTGGAGTTTTGGTCATTTACAGTTTCTATAACCCTTGAGTTTATTAAAGCTTTTCTGATTACTGGTACTTGATGTACCAACTGAAACTCTTTACCTGACGTTTATTTGTAGTAGGGGCGTGACAATTCATTGACATAATCAACGACATCAATTACCAAAACACATAGAAGGGTCACATCACAGCAGTACAACTGCTACGCATGAACACCTGAAGCACATTATCCTGGAGCACTTGGTCAACATAGCAGTGACAGCAAGACAGCACCGTCTGTCCTGTTTTGTTTTTATGCCCACCCAAGCGTGACATAGAATTCACAACCCGCGGAACGTCATACTACAGAGTTAGTAAACTGTTCATTAATCTGTTCCCTCGGTTTAAACTGTGCCCACAGTTTAGCAATCCATGCCTTCAGATTAGCAACATCACCATGTTAAAAGTAAATTCTGCACCGCTGCTGTTATAGTAACACAACGTAACACAACACAACATAATAACACTATGCGTCATCAAACATTGTTATTCAGCCATTTAATGTATTTTGTTAATTTAACAGCCATGTATGAGTGAGAAAATAGACCACTAACGTTACAGACTGTTGTTACAGTCTGTAAATTGTTTCAGTTATATTTCTTGACCCACACTGATGCAAAAATACATTTGTCAGTGATTATCTTAACTGCATAATACTTCATTGATGAAATGAATCCATGTCATAACCATTTTAAGTTTTAAGTCAAATATTTTTTTTAATATTAATTGAAGTAAAGTTTTAATATTAATTGTAAGTACATTAAGTGTTAAAAAAATATATCATCATTAGAATAACTGATAAATTAGTCCTTAGATTAATCAGCTAATTGAGAAAATAATTGTTAGATTAATTGTTAACCCTCCTGTTATGTTCGTTTGTCAGTAACAGCAAAGATGTTCGTCATCTTCGTGCATGTTTAATCATCTAAAAGTTGTCAGAAACCAAAAAAAACAAATAAACATTGTTTGTACCTAATTACACCAACCTCACAACACCATTACTAACAATTCAATCAATATTTAGTGCAATGGTGTTATTCACCTCTCACAGA
>JBBPCS010000539.1:10994-23110 GCA_037974645.1 Hollardia meadi | reverse complement strand
GGTTGCAAATACATGAGATGAACCATTTTTATTTTAAATGTTGATGACACTAAATCAGGCCAGCAGAAGAAATTTCATACTGAAAAAATACTTTTTCCTAGATTTTCAAATTTTTAAACGTGTCAATTTGACCCGCAACATAACTGGGGGGTTAAAAAAAATCATGAGGTGCAGGCTAATTTGTAGACCCGGCATTTCACCACCAGATGGCAGTGTAAACAGAAGAAGACTTAAGATGGGAACAATGGCTCATAATGTGTAGTATGGAAGGTATTGCAGTAATATAACACAGACAGTCGTTAATGACATAAGCTACACCTTCAATTCTCAAGTCAACTGTGAAGAGCTTTTCATGTTTCACTCATGCAATGAGTAAAATGTAATGTTTTTATTATTATTACTTCATTCTGCAATCTACTCCCTGTCATCATGGCATGCTAAATCACTTTTATTTTTCTTCATTTATTATCACCATTATTTCTTTGTTACCATTGTTCTTTTTTTTCCAGTTACCTGCCGGCGCCAGTTCCACATCTCTCTTGACAAACGCTTTCCTCTTCTCCTCCAGCATCTGACTGGGGATCAACCCCGCGCTACCACCTTCTACGTGACGGGCCTGTAAAACAAACACAAATGCATGCACACAGAATATACATTAATCACAAAAGCACTCATGTGGTCCTGTGGTTTTATTAGATTTTAATATAAAGACAATATGCATTTGCACAGTTTTGTAAAGACCACCTGCCACCAGTTGACGTCGTCCTGGTTGACTATCTGCAGGATGTCTCCTGTCTCAAACCTTAAGCCTGCTTCCTTACAGGGAATCAGGTTGTCGTTGGCTGGGTCGTAGTCATAGTGACACTTAAAGAACACCTGCAGACACCCAGATATAGACACAGGTCTTAATCACAATAGGAACTCTCGCATTTTGCAATGTACACTATTTATTGAATAGAATTTCTGGCCATTTCATAATTCACAGCAACCATCAACACTTGACAGGTAGTATGACCACGTGTGTCTACTCTGTGTAGTGTTTGTATCTGTCACCTGTCTTGGTGGTATGGCTTCATGGTAGCTCGGCAGTATCTTCAGAACTACACTTCCACTGGCTGCTTGCAGCTCCTCCTGCAGCACCCTGGGGTCCTGGCCCACCTCTCGTCCATTCACCTGAATGAAGAACATTCTGAACTGACACATTTATAAACACATTTGCGGCATCTTGCTTAATGGAAGATGACAGGTTACCAAGACCATTTGTAGAATAGCAATAGTAATTAACATTAGATCCTGACCAGTCCTGTCAGTATGTCAGAAAATTTAAATCATCAATGAATTTAAGCTACTGAATGAATTTTGAGTCTCTTCATGGAGAAACACGTATCTGCTTCTGCGGGATTGCTGCAGGTAATGTAATTATATTTTCCTCATTGATGATGTATTATTTCACCCGTCTGCATTCCATCTGCTGCTAATCAGAATAATTTTAATGACCCAATATACGGACTGCAATTCGCTCTATAACACACACAGCGATGTGTAGCAGCCCTCCTCCTCCTCAGTTAAAGATCATATGGTTTGTTCATATACAGTCAAATGGAGTTGTGGATGGGACAGAGGATTGGGTGGAGGCAGAGGGTCCACCGGCCAAAGACCACATACCTGTCCCTCAGCGAGACGAGTCGCTCTTTTAATAGCAATGCACCCTGTGCAGGCACATCTGGCTTTTAAAGGGAATGGTTTAATTTATTTTTCCGCCCCAGACACACCTATGAATAATTAAGGAGACTTTGCGCCCAGATCATGCACTGCGTAACTAGCAAAATGGAGATGGACACACACTAAATGCACTTGCGCCATAAACTTTAGACCGCGCGATTTAGATTGTTTAAAAAGGGCCCCAAAACTCCCAAAATCAAAGAACAACCGTTTCCCAAATGGACATTCAAGGCACTCCCACCATAAATCAAAACAATGGAAGGGGTCAGTAAAACTCTTACTTACTCCATGGTCTACCTTACCTCTTTGATGATATCTCCAACATGCAGCAGTCCTTGCTGGTCTACCATCCCTCCGTGGAGGATGCGGGCTATAATCAGCTCACCACCCTCCACCTTGAATGTCACACCCTGAAACAATTAATGTAGGGTCTTGTTTCATCAATGATAATAAAATCAATATCTACAGTAGTAAGTAAAGTCAAACTACACATGACCTACTGTTGTGTACTGTATAACTAAAAGCACAATGTTTTCGTGTTTATGTTTTAATGTTACCTACCAGATGCTCCCCTGCCACTTTGCGTATGCCCACCATGCGGATTGCGTCAGGTGGCGGGTACAGGTTGTGTTTGTGGCCGTCCTCTGCTCCATGATCCACAAAGTCACATGGGCTGGACGGTGGGCTGTCACAGGCCTGGGACGCCACTGAATCATGAGTCTCCAGTAGAGACTGACGAGCCAAAAAAGGAAAAAAAAAATTACGTTAGACATAAAATATCAAAATATGTAACACCATTTGCTTCTTTGGCTAAATTCTAATTCCCTGTTTTAATTAACTTTGTGAAGAGAAAACAGTCTGATCTGTCCTGTTCGCAAAGGTTTACAAAAACACATTTTATTGTCAGATTCAGCAACAACCCAGATTAAATTATTTGGCCACTTTATTTTTCACTGATTTACATGTGTGTGTTCCACACCTGGAAGTGAGGCTGTGTGAGAATGCGGGTGAGCTCTGCTGCAGTGTTGGAGCGGTGTGTGAAGGGGTCTAGGTCTCTGAGGATCTCCTGCAGGAGCTCCACATTGTTCTCCCTCACTGGTGACAGACGCAGCTCCTTCAGGCTCTCCTCTTGCTCCTGACACACACAGCGACACAACAACATAATAAACGTGGGTCTTTTACAAGTATGCTCACATAAACACATGCACAAACACTCTCTTAATTAGCAATGTAACTAAAAGTGTGTGTGTATTTGTATATGTGTATCACACCACAGGGCTCTCCATGATGCCTTTGAGGTAGATGAGGTCCAGGTCATTGGCCGTGGTGGAGCTGGTGGTGCTGTCACTCATCGCGTCCAAAACCTGGGGCACTACAACACACACACAATTACAGACACACACACAGAAGAGGGGCAGAGGCACAACAAGAGGCAGAAACGAGTAAAATGAGACAGTGGCTGTAACTGTAGGATGAATACTTAGCATCTTACATATTGAACTTCCTGACTTTATTTATAATCTTTGATTGTAACTGTTTGACCTCTGGTCATTATAGGGGGAATCGTCAATGTGACCAAAGCTCTCTTATATTATTAAAACAAAGCTAAAGCCAGTGTGTGCAAAAAATGAATGTAATTATACAGTTGTAGCATCCTCCACATTATTCTGATGGCGATGGATTTTATTTGTAGAAAACTAAAACAATCTCGGTGCAAAATCGCACAGTCAGTGTGTGTGTTTCAGCCCCTCATCCCTCGGTCCACTTTGTAGGGGGAGGGGAGGAGTGCAACAGCCTGCATGGCCGTCTGTCTTTTTTGATGCTGCCACTGGGATGTTCCAAAGTTAGACATATTCAAATCTTACACATGTGGGCTTCAACTATTCCCATGAGCAAAAGAAAGTTTCTCATGCCCACAGACAGTATTGCATACGCAGAGTATACCTGGCATGTACAAGAGACCACCCAGTGTACAGTAATTAATGTTGTGTGTTCTACTACTCATGTACATGGGTCAGCTGTTACACACAGCTTCCAGGTTTACAGTGGAATTGGTTGTAATAAAGCAGCCTTTGTGAATGAATCTTGAGCTCCATCACAGCTATCAGGACATTTTTATTTGAAGTTGCTAAATGTTCAAGATAAGCCTACTACCCCATACCCACCTAGACCCACTTACCCACTCCCAGTTACAGGCTCCATATTAAATTAACTTTTTGTTTAAAAAAAAACTGTATCAATACCACTGGTTAAAAGTAACTGTTACTGTAACTAATTAAATCTAATATCAGTCCCAAACAGCTTTTTCATGTGCTAGTACATTCTGTTGTGTATTCTGCAGCTAGATACATGTGACTGCTGCTAGTGAAGTCAAAATATTACATTTACTTTGAACCTCCTTTCCCTCACTCATCTTAAAAGAGTTAAATCTGCAACTACTACTACACAGGTAGTATTCAACAGAAACCCTACACTACTTCAGTTTCACCTAGGTGAGACAGATATTATACAACTGGTATTCCTTTTTTATCAACTTAAGAACACTTCTGTAAATTGTGCAAGGGGGACATAATAATAATGAAAACATAACCAATAATCATGTCAATCATATGGTGACGGTGATGGAGGCTAATGGGGAGGAAGGCGTTTGGTCTCACCAGGCTCTGTCCTGGTGGAGGCCACAGGCATGGTAGAACTGCAGTCAATCTGAGGGGGGAGGGGGAGAGAGAGAAAGTCCATCTTTTAAAAAACAGAAGTTTTTAGCAGCTGAAAATGGAAATTGAATATACAAGGTTTCCACCCTATAGTGACCATGTTAAGTCAAATCTCACATGCAGTTAATGTTTACATTAGCTCAGACAAGATATTTCAATCAGCATAGTTGCAAACATAATCAGATGTTTTAATAAAAGCCTGTACTCTTTTAGTGAAATTAAAGGAATAGTTTGACAATAGGTTTATTATAGAGAAAAGAAGACAGGAAACGCTGACCCTTCCCTGAACTGTAGAGGTGCTCTTAAGCAACACACGCAACCCTTAGACTGCTTCAGTGCAGCTATAGCACCCAACAATAGAAGGCTGTGTGGTTGCAAAATAAAAACAAACTCCAATGTGGAAGGAACCACAGTTAAGTGACAGGTTTGTTCCTTGCCG
Organism: Hollardia meadi; assembly: GCA_037974645.1. Lineage (NCBI taxonomy): Eukaryota > Metazoa > Chordata > Actinopteri > Tetraodontiformes > Triacanthodidae > Hollardia > Hollardia meadi. The sequence continues at coordinate 18,235 of JBBPCS010000539.1, read as the reverse complement.
AGAGTTTGCTATTAGAGAAGAATATTTATACCACTCTCACACCTGGACAATAAATATGAAGCTACAGCCAGACGGCAGTGTGTATCATGTGTTTGTGTTAGCACTCTACAGCAATTGTATGCACACTCATCCTTTTCCCACCCCACACACACACACGCATACACACACAACATTAGTAAGGGAGGGCGGAGCATCAGCGATTGTTCTGGAATTGAGCAGCCGTACCGGGAGAGCAAAAGAGAGAGAGGGGGGGGAGAGGGTAATGTGGGCGTAACTAATCTATACATTGCCATGACAACAGACTCAATACAATGGCTATTTGAGGAGAGAGCGGGGAACAAAGAGACACGCACACCCTTTATCTAAAATCCCTTCTACTTCTATCTATCTATCTATCTATCTATCTATCTATCTATCTATCTATCTATCTATCTATTATAAAGCTGCTACTGCTCGTGGCTGCTATGGAAACCTACCATCCTTGGAGTAGGCACTCCCACACACACACACACACACACACGCATGCATGCTTCCACTGCTGCTTATGCTAGAGTAAGCATTACACAACACCTCGGGAGAGAGTGTGACGTTTCAAGAAAAGCGTGTGAAGAGGAGAAGAGGACGGAGGGATGACTGGATGTAAATCATGATATCTGAAAAATGGGATTTACACGCAAATCAGCTTTTTTCACCAACTTGATGCAAGCTGACGACAGCAAATGTGATGGGAAAAGCTACAGGATACTAATTCTGGGCCTGACAAAGCTTAGGAGGAGGAAGCTGGACTAAAACAAGAGAGAAATACTGGATTTTTTTCAAGTCATTGATATCAATATTTATGGTTAACACTGTTTCTGAATGACCTCAAACACACCTTAAGAATTTCTGAACTTCCTGTTATTTATTGGTCAAATTATCGACTAACACCATTATATCTGTGATAAAATAAAACTGGTCAATAAATTCAATATAATCAGTCAGGGTCTACTAAAAATAAATCCATTTTATTCTCTTTTTGTAACCTGCCTCCTGTAACATTAAATATAATAATAATATTATTCAACATTATATGTGGCATCAAATAGTTTTACTGATTTAAATATAAGCCTTGGGAAATAACTTTATCTATAACTTTATTTCCAGACGCACATGTATGAAGAAAAAAAAATCTGTGTCTCAATCTCAATTCAGAGTAATCCTATAGAAGGTTACTGACAGTAAACTCTTGGGTAATACCCTTGATGAGCACTTGTCTTAGTTCAGAATGGAGATGGATGTCTGATCCCACTTGTTTTAAACTGGGGAATATGTGTTTTAAAACAGCCAAATTGTCTTTTAATAAGCACTATTCCAAAACTAGAAAAGTGACAATTGATAACGTAGTGCTCCCAACAACCCAGAACTAAACCTTACAAAAATGAATGTTCTGTACAGTGGAGTAATGTATCATTGTTATCAGAAAATCCCTGAAGATAACTGAAGAATTGAATAGATTTATAATTAGGTACCAATACAATACAGATCAATACAAGGTTTATTTAGTTTTAGTTGTTTAATTGAGTTAATTATGACAAAATAAATCAGGTAAGTGTACTGTTAGGTAATAGCACATTTGATTGCAGTGCATATTCTGCAGTACTGCAGTGTGTCTGTGCATTACATACTACTTTTTCTTAAGTTTGACTTCCATAACAGCATGAAATTGTTGGTTACTACAACAAGTAACAGCTAACGGGGACTAAAGAACGTTTTACAAACTAAAACCGGTACAGCAGAACTCCACTCTGACAGTTGCTGATGGCTGCGCAGCCTCCACCAGTCAACTTCTCAACTGGAATTGCTGACCTCAAGGGAAAATAAGAGCTCAAAAATTTAAAAAAAAATTGCTTAAATTTATTTAGGCTCATTTCAGACAATGTTGACAGTTTTGTTTTGTTTTTTCCCGCAGGGGTGGGGGTGATATTGGGCGATTAATCCAAATCTCCAGTATCAGTCTGGCTCTATTTGGGACCCAAATAAACAATTCATTGTTGGTGAAAATTATACAACAGTAGGAGAGGGAAAGAGTTTGCTCAGCTACTGTTTGTCTAAACTACAGAAAACAGCCTACTCACTGAACTTACAGTACTGTGAACTCCATCTGCTACCCTCCCTCTCCCTCTTCACCTTGCTCCTCATACCTCTCTCCCTCCATCCTCTTTCCCTCCTCACTGATTTTTTTCTACTCGTCTGCTTTTCATTCTCTACATCAAATCACCTCCTTGCCCCATCATCTCCCTCTCCTCTCTCCCTTTATGATTTCCCTTGCTCACATGCCCCCTGCTGTTCCCCCTCTTCTTCTCCTCTCCTGTTTCTCCTGGCATCCTCCCCTCCATTAAGCCCTTATTTACCCCTCCTTTTCCATCACTGCCCCTCCTCCCTTCATCTCCCACCATCATCCATCTGCTCAGCTGCCCCAGTATGTAAAGAAATACATTTTGCCAGGTGTAGACACCCAAACACACACAATTACATAGAGTAAATAGCAGGTTTTCTTGCATGTTGTCATGTCTCGAAAAACAACTTGCTCTTAGCTGTGTAGTTGCCCTCCATGTATTAAACCTATTTGTTTTAAATGATGTATGAATTTAGTTGTTTTGAAGGTACAATTGTTTTAGCCTACATGATTTCAAAAGAAATGTTCAATATATAATGTAATAAAATGTATCATTCCATCTTTAAGTTTTGATTACCATAGTCTTTCTGCCCATATGGGTGTAATGAGTGTGTGCACATGAGCAGGTGGAGGGTGTGAAGTGCGTGGTCACGTTTTTCTTTTTCTTTTTGACGTCAGGCTCCTCTCTTTTTTAAAACCTTTTTTGATGTTAACATTTGTATCTGTAGTGTTCCTCAAAGTGTGCCTCATTAACAAACACAATACGGTACGCACACAGACGCAGAAGGGTCCTCTAATGAAGGCTAGTCTCAGGCGTCATATAAAACAAAGCACACACACACACACACACACACACACACACACACACACAAAGGCTGCTCGTCAAACAAAATGCTAACACAACAACACAATTTGGCTAGCCCGAATACCGTCCGGATAGCGATAACGTTACCTTGAGCGTTGTTAAAAACACTCCCGCGCGCACAGACACGCATCTTTATCAAGCAAGTCCAGTGTAACGTTTGGCTGCTCTCTTACAACAAGCGAGCCTCAGTGGGGGGCGAAAGACGAACAAGAAGCACAAGACGCTCAACAGTAACCGTAATAGACTAAAGCCGTCATGTCTGTGTTCAATTAAACGCCATTCACCTACCTTTCAACACAATGAGACAGGCTTCCCGCTGTCTGTGATGTCTCGTGCGCTTCTTGTTGTCGTCTGGCTTCTTGTAGCCGTCAGCAACACGGGGATGGTGTCAATTAAGAGTGGAAATATGCAATGACTTCCGAGAGATTTTCACAATAAAACCCTTTTTTGGCAAACACATGACGTTTCAATCGAAAATTAACGTAAAATCTTTATTGTTGACAACACATAAAATGAGAGTAGCCGTTAAGACCGCGTATATACGGTATTCACAATGAAGTAGGTTGGGTTTTGACATTTAAACGTAATTTTGAAGGCAGATTCGACATATTTCCGGTTAAATTCAACATAATCCTGGGACCTTGACACCTTCTCCTACCAGCGCTAAAAGGGCCAGTGCGTGTTTTTGTTTGTTGGAGGATATTTTTTGTTTTTTACCTTTTTTGAAATGAACGCCCCAAGTAGCCACGAGCTAAAAAAAATAATGACAATTGTAACACAGAATCACAGATTTGACTGGAGGGAATGACAGCAGAGGGTTAATCAAAACCCAGAAAACAATAATGAACTGTACATTTTAAGGCATTTTCCTCTGTGTGCCATTCAGCAGATTAATTTAAACTCTTTTTGTGTGAGCCAAAAAAGCCCTTGTGCTAAAACAGAAGTCCCAAGTTTCCAGTGACTTTTTGTGTCTTTTTTTTTTGTCATGTAGTTGTCAGGTGATAGAAATAGAGGAGCAGCCTCTATTTCTATCACCTGACAACTAAATGTTCAGGGACGTTTCCTGCATGGGAGCAGGGATCACCGCACTGCAAGTTTCCCACCTCAAGACTAACATTTCAGGGACAACGCCGGTACGGCTGTGTTGTGAATGAAAGCAGTAACATTGCAGGACATTTTTGAATCTCTCTCTTTCAATGTTCCTTTGACATAAATAGATCACGAAAAAACATTACTCTTCTCCCAATCTTGATGAATATTAAACCTTACAAGAACATTAACACTGAACAAAAACAGCTCCTTGCCCGCCATGTTCCTGAAAATAATAACAGATGACTTCCACCACGTAGGCATACATCTGGCCTTGTCCCATTTTCATCTTCTGTTGAGTTTTATGGCGGATTTGTAAGTGTTGCATTACAGCCATCTGCTGGACTGTCCCTTGTCCTATCCGTTTCGGAATTGCCATGGTGTGTGTGAAAAGGTGCAAGACAGAAATGTTCCTAAATGTAGCTGCATGTGTCAAGAGACAAAATCACTAGCGGTGCCTGAAAGGTTATCCCATCCCAAAACAGTTGACACTAAACCCTGAATAAATAACCAAGAAACATGACCATTAAAAGTTCCCAAAGTTCCCATGCACCTTTGTACTTATAAGGATGCTGTAGCAGTAGACGTAGGCCTGCCATATGTGAAAACAGTGCAACAGCAGCATGCAGTGGAGAGATTTGAGTATTACACCTGAACCGAGTCGACTTGTGTGGTGTCAGCTGTGGTGAACAGTGATGGGTATTACTTCAAATAATATAGTAAAATAGTAAAAACAAGGTAATACGAGAGTAATATTTTAGGAACAACAGGGTAGCAGTACATGGAGGTCACATGGGGTTTATTTTCAGTATTTGTGTAAAAATGGGCTAAAATATGGTTGTAATAATGTGTAAAAACATCTCAATGTGAGGATAGGACAGAACATATTCTATCATGTTAACAGTGGGGTCAAATTTGAATTTTCTCTGAGATTACTGAGATTTTCTCCACAATAGTTGTAGTACAGAAACTAAATCCGAACATTACCATGATATTATTATTTCCCCATTATTATTACCCCACTATTACATCTGTAGACTCATGCATATTTTAGAGGAAATATGAGGGGATCTTACCATTCATTGTTTCCTGCAGTGATTTAAAACAGTTCTCATAATAACTTTCAGTGAAGAAGAAGAAGAAGAAGAAGAAGAAGAAGAAGAAGAAGAAGAAGAAGAAGAAGAAGATTTTGTATAAAGTAGAACCTGTCCTGTTATCATCAGAACCGTATTGAAGTGGTAGCTCTTCCCTATACCACAAAGTGGAAATGACCATAAAGCATTGTTTTTATGCCAAACCAAATGTATTTTATCCTACGTAGTGATTAATGTTACATTACGTAAGAACAAATGCTTGTAAAACTCCAACTAGAAGTGCACTTGGAGAGTGCAGACTTCTGTCAAGGCGAATAGTCCACTCTTCTATGATACGCAAATCTGCAAATGCAACCACGATATACAGGTATGTCTGCATATATTTATTTATTTATTTTTAATTTTATTTATTTATTTATTTTAATTTTATTATTTTTTTTATATTTTATCTGCATATATTTATTATTTAACTCTTAGAATGATGTCGATAGCTGTGCCTAACTGAAGCTGATGTACTAGGTCACATGCTTCACATACACTTGTGAAAACCAGATCAAATATCAGATGCTTAGACTGAAATAACATTATGAACATACTGTTGTTCACATGAAGAATTTTTTTTACTTGAGTCAAATTGAAATTATCATATAGAAATACCTTACTATTATAGCAGTTGCATGATCTGTGTGTATTTACGTTTCCATAACCACACCACATTGTTCCAATTGTGGCGCTGTTACAATTGTAGTGGTTCTCCCTTGAAACCACTGTCCCTGAGTGCTCCATAACAACTGGCTTCAGTATGAAGTATGAGCAACTATGTGTAGTTTAGCCCAGAGGATTACTGGTCTACTTCTACCTATTAAGGTTTATTTATATATTCTGCCAAGCCCAACTGCCCAATCTCACAATGTTAATGAAAGTGAAAAATAATTTACTTTTCCCCTTCGTGATTCAGATCTGCTCCGAAATTTAAGGGGTTCCACCTTGGCCCATCGTCACCATTCCACCAAGCTTTAAGAAAATCAGGCCAGTAGTTCTTTATGTAATCCGTCTGACAAACAAACAAACAAACAAACCTGAACCTAAAGAGCTGTTAGAGTTCAATATGCTACTCACTGGGAAAAAGCCTACAGTGTGAACGATGGTCTAATTGACCATGAGGGCATTTGAGGTTGCCAGCTTCTGTCTCACTCTAGTGTGTTAATGTTTTCGTGTTTCTGGTTTCTCATTACACCCAATGTCTCTTCCTCCCTGAACAGGTTAAACGTACTAGAACTGATCTTTCCATCAGCCTCGCCTTCTGCTGTCTGCAGGGGCATCGTAGTGGGGGGAAAAGTGGGACTGAGTACCCAGGGCCCCAATTGGGGGGAGGGCCCTCGAAAAGCCTGGGATGAAAAGTTGTTTTTTGTTTGCAATTTTTTATTTATAAGTAGGCCCAATTAATGTCATATGTAACTTTAAATTGCCTGAATAAAACGTTTGAATGACTGAACTTTGTATATACAAAAAAATAATGGAGGCTCACTGTCACCCCTTACAGAAGGTGCAAAATGGTTTAGTCCACCCCTGCACAAGGATTCCCCAAAACAGTAACGCAGCTAGAGTGTGGATACCCGTCGGTTCGGGTTCGGATAAGAATTTAGACGTCATGTTCGGGTTCGGCTCAGGTTGTGCTATGGCCTATTCAGTGCTGGAGTCTGTTATTTACATGACAACGCATGAAGGCAACACAGGCTATTTGTTACATTCAGGCAGACCGCAATAAATATTCAGCCTAAACTAGGGAGAATCAAGGACGTCAAACAAAACTTGTCATCAGGAAAGTTTAAAAGTGCCGAAAACCATGCAGGAAAGTCGACGGTATGGAGGCATTTTGATTTAGTCGTCAATGCGGATGATAACAGAGCAGTTGGTTTTGTGAAGTATATGTGTGCGCGTAGCAGCAGCCTTTTGACGGTCATTTTTACACTGTCCATGTGTAATCAGAGTAAACAGGCAAGCTGTATCTAAGATAACAATGACTGCATGTCAGGTA
>JBBPCS010000539.1:0-10894 GCA_037974645.1 Hollardia meadi | reverse complement strand
TATTAAATAAAAGTCATTACCGATTCAATCTGTGGTGTGTTGTGCTGCTATTGGGTTCTACCATAACCCGTTACATTTACCATCAGTCCTGTTCCCCAAAACAACAACAACTGCAAACTCAAACAGCTGGCTGCTTCATCTGTCATTTGACTACATTTCCATTCACATCCAACATTTCAAAGACTTCTTGCTGTACTTAGTTAAATATACTGACTGTGATTTATTTATTTACTCATTTAGCCTATTTATGTAGCTCAGGTAATGTATTACTTTCATTCATAAAGGTTACCTGTCTTCATAACATTCTTTAGTGTTTTTGATAATCCAAATTGTAGTTGATTTAATAAATCCAAGAATGTTTTTTCCTGTGTTTTTTTTTTTATTATTATTTACCCCCCACCCATCCCAGAAAAAAAAATGAGGTAGGAACCCGAATGTGGGTTTGGAAAGTTTTTACACCACTAGAATCATATTGTTAATACTGTCTGCATGAAGACAATATGGATTCAAACAAAAAGAAAACATGATTTCATTTTTATTTTATTAAAGGGGGAATTGTCATTTTGATTAGAAATGTGGTGTTCTAATAGATGGAAATTGTTTGAAAATGCTTTTTCTTAGGTTTCTTTGTACTTGCATTCTTCCATGCAATTCAAATATGATACTCTCCAGGGGGTTTTCATTACAGAATGTTACACACAAACTCCTGTATAAATTGGACTTAATCACACATCAGCATACTTTGGAGCTCACTCTGCCCCTCCTGTATAAACGGATCTGTTCAGTACAACAGAGAAGTTGAGCAATCATACAACTCCGTTTAGTTTTGTTCATTTTCTACAGAAAGTCTCCAAAAGATTACATTACTATAAAGCAACAAGTTAACATTTTACACCTACATTTACAGGAATAGGAAAACCTGCTTTGTCACTCTGAAATCTGCACCAGTCCAAGAAATAGTCTGACACATAACCCCTGTAAGAGCACAATGTGTTGTTTTTACACTTTGTTTCTTGTATGTAGTGAAGCAATGAGATAGTAAGTGTTAATTAGTGAGATTAAGAGCTGCTGGTAGGAAGATTTTGTTCAGCTGGGTCAGCTGCTCCCCCTTGTTTCCTTTCCAGCTGCTGGCTGTAGCTTCATATTTACCATGCAGACATGAGAATGGTGTCGACCTTCTTATCTAACTCTCACAATACATTGAAAACACATGGTCTCCAAACATCTTGTATGGTATTATTTTTTGTATGTAAGGTAGCAAAAGGTGAAGACTACAAACAGGATGGTCCCCTCTAACGCAAAGCTGTACCTCAAAATCCTCTGGTAGTTTAGTTGTGGCAACTTGTGCAAAGACTTTTTTATTTTTTACAGTACACCTTTATGTTAGTCTTCGTGCTGCCATGTGTGCTGACCTGCACCTGACTCGACTCTTCTCCCATCTTTCACCTTAAGCATTTGGTGCAGTAGCAGAAATACGACACTGTCAATTCCAATAAATAAAACTTGAATCTTTCCACATTTTCTACAACTCATTCAAATACAAAGCAGATAAATACAGATGCCTTTATTTTATTATTATTACTTTATTTTTTATCTTTTTGCAGCTATAGAGACTGAAAGCACGAGTTCAGGAGAGGACCTCCTTGTCCCCAGCCCCCCCTCACCTCCTCCTCCACCCCGCATCTACAAGCCCTGCTTTGTATGTCAGGACAAATCCTCAGGATACCACTATGGAGTCAGTGCCTGCGAAGGGTGCAAGGTAGGCAGGCGAACAAACTTACACCGACACAATGTGTATACACACACACTCGTTCTGGACATTATTGGGACGTGTGTGAACAGATGCAGGCTACAGCTAGAAAACCTGAATTTAAAAACAGTTACGTGACACTGCTGAGTATTTGCATAATGTGCAAGCAAAGAGGTCACAACCTTTGCACCTCCCCTAGGATCTGTAAGCCTCTTTGCTTCATCTAATCCTACACACACACACATACACACTGCGCATGCAATTAGTATCTACTTTGATATCTGTGTGTGGGTTTTTGTGTGCTTGTGGTCAAGCTCATATCCTGTTAAACCATGTACTAGACTGCTACCAGTTGCCCATTAACAACAGATAGCACGCTCCTCATGTGCAATCGTGATGAGAGTTGTTGACAGTGCAGTTTTGGTTCTAATACGGCAGCCTGTCGTCCCCGTTTTCATTGCAGGTTTAAAAAACTGCACCTGCAAATGTTGTATCCTGTTCCCCTGCTTCTGTATCTCAGTGGCTGCTTGCATTTTTCTGTGACAGGGTTTCTTTCGGAGGAGCATCCAGAAGAACATGGTGTACACGTGTCACAGAGACAAAGTCTGTGTCATAAACAAGGTGACGAGGAACCGGTGTCAGTCCTGTCGACTGCAGAAATGCCTCGATGTTGGCATGTCCAAGGAGTGTGAGTACAGTTTATTAAAATCACTTCCATTCTGAAGTTAGGTGAAGAATATGAAAAGTATTTTAGGTTTAAATTTTTTGTACTCAATCAACCAGAACATACGTGTGTGTTTATATTTAATCTTGATATTTGTCTCCCTCTGGTGGCTTATATCAGTTATTACATACGCAGCACTAGCATCACTATGCCGTCTGCTTTTCACAGACTGTTTTTTTCAGAGAGACAGCTGTGCTTCCATTTATTTGCAGAATTACAAATAGAGCGAGTCAAATTCATGCACCATAGGCCAAAATATAGTCCCTGGTATGTGTCAAGCTCCAACAATACTTCATTCAGTCTTTATTTTCCATGATGCAACCTCTTTTCATTAGATCCTCACGCGTGGTTAAATGCCAGTGTGTGTCAGTTGTGAGTTTGTAATTCAGGCTTTCTGTTCTACATGTATAATCTCCAAACCCAAACAAAGATCACCCTAATGACATCATAAGGGCTGTCTCCTCAATCTGGTCAAACCCAAACTAACAACGCAAACTCAGAAGAGCTGCTTTGTTCAGTGGCAGTTACTTGACATAATGTAACGTCACCTTGTCAAAAGTGAGCTTACTGCAGCATCGTCTGGCCCAGCGTCATTGGCAATCAATGAGAGCAGTTTGCAACTATTCATTTTCTGTTGGACACAAGATATTCAATTGCAAAGGCGTAGTAACTGACAGCATATCAAACCATTCGTCAGACTGACACGTCAGTCTGTGCGTTTCGGTGCAAAGCGTTGGTGGAGTTTGACTGTCAGCCAACATTTTTCATCCGCTCTGAGTAGGGCCGACCTGAATGCTTCAAAGCTTCGGTCAATGCCAAGATCATCGATGTCCACATTAGTATTCGAAAGGCTTTCTTTTGGGGTTTTTTTGTTGTTGATTGAAGATGTTAAGTTTTCAATGTGATTGCCGCTTAAATTCCTGAGCTAAATCCCATCTCTTCCTTCACAGTGGTGCGAAATGACAGAATGAAGAAGAAGAAGGAGGAGAAGAAGCAGTGTGAAGCAGAGACCTACATCCTGTCAGCCGACACAGAGCAGATGATTGAACGAGTTCGCCGGGCCCATCAGGACACATTTCCCTCCCTCTGTCAGCTGGGAAAATACACCACGGTACACACACCACAGATAAGATTTTAATCCAACAATACAGAACAAAACAAATCATGACTAAAAACGAATTGAACATAGAGGTATAGCCAATGCTATAAAGGTATTTTCCTCAGCATACTAGAAAGAATTGTGTCTCTGCCGTCTTTTCCTGATTCCCTCAACCCGCAGAGCAACAGCTCCGAGCACCGCGTCTCTCTGGATGTCAGTCTTTGGGACAAGTTCAGTGAGTTGTCCACTAAATGCATCATTAAGACAGTGGAGTTCGCCAAGCAGCTGCCTGGCTTCACAACGTTAACCATTGCGGACCAGATCACCCTGCTCAAAGCCGCCTGCCTCGACATACTGGTGAGTTTATCACTTTTGTGACACATCAACTCACACCAGAGCGAACTGCACCACACAGTTCCTCAGCAAAGACAAAACCACCACGTGGGAAAACGCACATCGTGGAAAATTGTGTTTGAAAAGTCTCCTGTAAATGTTTCGCCTCATGTTGTTCCCTTCAACCCCTCTTAGATTCTAAGGATCTGCACCCGCTACACCCCAGACCAGGACACCATGACCTTCTCCGATGGTTTGACTCTGAACCGCACCCAGATGCACAATGCCGGGTTTGGACCTCTCACAGACCTGGTGTTCTCCTTCGCCAACCAGCTGCTCCCACTGGAGATGGACGATGCAGAGACGGGATTACTCAGCGCCATCTGCCTGCTCTGTGGAGGTAAAGCACTTGATTTCCTACTGACATGAAATGAAACAAGCAATGAAAGAAAATCATGAAAAAATTAAGTTGCTTTAATATTAGTGCTTTGATAGATAAATGTATAAGGGCAGACATTGGTGAAACAGTGTCTCCTATAGAGTCCTGTTCTGTGTACCTACTTTTATAGCTTATAAATGTGTAATACAACTTGCTGCATGGGCTGTGTATCACAATGTACATGTGTGCGTGTGTGTGTGTGTGCGTGCGTGCGTGTGTGCGTGCGTGCGTGCGTGCGTGTGTGTGCAGACCGTCAGGATCTGGAGGAGTCAGAGAAGGTGGATGTTCTTCAGGAGCCAATTGTGGAAGCCTTGAAGGTTTGACATCTAATTATTACTATGATGCTATATTGTTACTGCAGTGTGTTACCTTACAGGAAAGCTCTGAATAAAGCAGGTTACTGAAGGCTTTGGTTGACGAAATCAACACCTAATTAAAAGTTATTATAAGTTATTCTATATTTTTCTTATTGTCAACAAAGCCCCAACACAAAAATGTGTTTGTCAGTTTTCAGTGCTTTTTGACTTCCCTACATATGTGGTGTCCAGCACAGGAAACAAAAGTGTCAGTAGTCTCAAATTCCAATGGTTTATAACATTAAAAAAGGTCCAGTGTGTAAGATTTAGTGACATCTAGTGGCGGGTTTGCAGATTGCAGGCCCTCTCTAGAGCCAGTGTTTGGTTTGTCTTGTCTGGGCTACTGTAGAAACATGGTAGTCCAACATGGTGGTCTCTGGGGAAGAGGACCCGCTCCCCCTGCCTCATTCTAAGGTAACTAAACACAATGATGCTTAGTTTCAGGTGATTATACACTAATGAAAACATAATTCTGACTATTAAATTCCATTTCTGCCCCTAAATCCCACACACTGGCCCTTAAAAAAGAGAATATTATAGTAACATAGAACATGAATTAACAAATGCTTTTCCTCCATGTCTTCACGTGTGTGCATAGATCTATGTGAGGAGGAGGAGGCCTGATAAACCCTGTATGTTCCCCAAGATACTGATGAAGATAACTGACCTCAGGAGCATCAGTGTGAAGGGTAAGACACACACACACACACTAGTGTTGGCCTGTGATAATTTACTTGGGTGGCACTAACGGTGAGGAGGGCTTCTGCTTTCATACAATTACACAGAATTTAGTTGGGGTAAGTCTCAACACCAACACTTGTGGTATTTGTGAGTAGTCAAGCGCAGATGGTGTGACCCATTTCTGAAGTTCATCAGCTCAAAAGGACAATCCCACCGCTCATACAAATAACGTAGGCTACATGGCAAAGTCGAGCTAGTCTGATAAAACCATAAAGTATTACAGTCAGGTAAAAATGCCCATTCATGAATAACAAATAATAATGATATTAAGTACGTAGGTCTTATACTGACAGTCATGTCATACTCACTACTCTATGTTAAAAGTCTTTAACACAAAAACTGTTTTCATTAATTATATTTGCTACTTTTGCTGTTTTTTTAATTGCTGTTAAGCTGCTGTCAAAGAAACTGATGTTTTACATTAAAAGCCTATCAGGCCTATCCACACGATATTGGAAAATTGCATAATTGCATTGGATAATTGGAAATTTCACGATATACAGTCCATGCAATGTGTTATTCACGTGATCATAATTTTCATCATTTTACATGTTTAAAAGTCTATCCTCTTCTAAGAAAACAAATCCTCCCTCCGACATCTACCGCAGTGGGTTCAGCCCTCTGTCACCACTCCACTTTCATTTTCATGTATGTGCGAACAGGTGGAGGTGTATTGAGGAAAAACAACACATTTATTGTATCGCAGTTGTATTATTTGCATGTAATCTACCAACGTTTTAACGATGTCAAAATGTTAAAATTAAGCTATCCTTTGCTATCAACAGGACTTTATTTATGATTTAAGTACAAGCTTAAATTTGAGAATTTATTGTATAATCAGTTTTTAAGCGGGTGTAAGGTTGTTGTTTTTTTAATTATACAATTTATAATGAATTGTAAAACATTTACTTAATTGCAGCTTTTCACCACATTTCTCTGACTTGTGTTAATGTTCACAAGTGCAAGGGCAGGTCCCTACATAATGACTTATTCTCCCCGCCTGTTTCTCATAGGAGCAGAGCGAGTGATCACACTGAAGATGGAGATACCTGGTTCCATGCCTCCTCTCATCCAGGAGATGCTGGAGAACTCTGAGGGACTGGAGGGGCACGGAGCAGGGGGAGGAAAAGGTAGGGGAGGAGGCAGAGAAGAGGAAGAAACAGAGCGCGGAAGCTGTCATCCAACTCCATCGCCGAAATCAGTTCCCTCCCCCAGTCTGAGCCCTGTGCACTGCTCCCCCTCTTCTCCCTCCCCATCCACCTGAAGTTCCACACTCAGCAACTCTGCTCCACCCCTCAGCGTGGCGTGGTACTGCAAGAAAACCATCCACACTGTGAGCCCATAAACTCTCTGGGTCACTGGGGACATCTTTTGTCTAACATTAATTAAACTTTATGCCACCCAGGACCGAGGCTAAATATCTTAAAACAAGTGCTGCAGGTAGGTGGTGTGAGGTTGAATGAAACAGGTACACTATGCTGTGATGTGTTCAGACATCATGGTTTCATACATAAAATGCAATAAACATGATTTTTTGTTATCTTTTTACAAGACCTCAAAGGTTAATGGTATGCAGACTGTGTGAAACTAAATGAAGGATTATCGAGATACTGGAATGTGGACAGCCTGCAGAAGAGGATTCCTTAGAAATTTCCTCCTTCATGGAAAGTTGTGTATAGTATGCAGAATCATGTGTAACATATTGTATATAAAAAGGTGTGAAAGAAGTTCAGACAGAGATGGACTGATACAAGAAGTTATTTTCCTAAATGTACATGTGTATATACTGTATTTCTCCAATACAGCTGTATCCTCTTTCCACCATCACCAACACACACACACACAATGTCCCCAACCTTCTGCTTTAGATGTTGTCACAGACACATCAGGGAAAAATAATGATTTTCCTTCACTGGAATCAGAAATGTTAACATGAATTGGGGACTTTCTGTAGCTTGAGGCAAATGTATTTTTCTTCATGTATTACTTTTAATCATCTGTAAAGAAAAGAAACAAAAGAAAGATGTTCAATTTGTTTTCAGATGCAGCCTCAGCAACTCAAGTGACTTCATTTCAACAAACTGTGAAACATAGGAAATTTGTTTTAAAGTGATACAATGTCTGCCTGCTGATGGAGACTTTCAACCAAAGCTAACTGTGACACCAGGAATATAAACACCCCTCATAAGAGTGTTCCCCTCTGGTAACTAAAAAAAAAACACTGTGGGACTAGAGCTGTTGAACTCTGCAGAATTATAGTTAAAAAGGTATACTGTGCAGGATTTTAAAAAACAAACAATCTATAGACTTGTACACCACTAGAAGTGTGTGGCGGTGTCTATCTGCAGAGACCTGCCCTCTGCCTATACTTTCTGTGTTTATGGGTTGTTTCTGGGACGTCAGCGATTCTGGAAAATAGATAGCTGATTGTTGAGTTTCATTCTTGGCTGGTCAAAATCCAATCCCTTTGAATGGTACAACCTGCAAATCCTGCATAGTATAACGTTAATTATAATCTTATCATCTGCAATGACAGGTGCTGCCAAAACATGCATCAAGACGTACAAGCTGTATTTTGTATTTACAGTCTGCACCACTTAACGTCATAGTCTGTTTATGCTCAATGCCATGGCCTCACTACAACATACTCTGTCAGGTAGAAATCATTGTCACTGTTGTCCTTTTTAATGTATGGTGAGGCCAAACTCATTGGATAGTATAAAAATACTGGGAGTTTAATAAAGTATCACAATTTTCTTCTTCCGTCTTGAAATATGGATGCTCTTTGGTAAAACACTGGTATTCACGTTATTCAAGTCAAAATGTGCAGGAAAAATTCGTGTTTTTTTTTCCATATTCAAGCATTTATTGATAATCCTCAATACATTGGTTGCTTTTTGCATTCTGTATTAATAAAGCTAGTGGATTCCAAATCTGCACTAATTATAAACCTAGCTGGCTCTCTCATCAACTGCGACTGGCCAAGTGCTAAGTTGTCTATATTCCTGGATAAAACGGTGGCACCAGAAAGAAGGCCAGTAATCAAAACAACACATCCCTGCTCAAGTAAAGTAAGCCTGCTGAATATCACATCATTACCCCTCACATGTTAAGGGAGCAGAGACTATTAAATCAACTCAATCAACCAATCACATCCTGGCTAGACTGCTTTTATCATATCAGACTGTTTCATCCTTATGTTATTGGTGCAGACATGGACTGTGATGTAGCTAGTTGTGGTTGGTGTCTGGAACCGTTGATTCTCTCTGCATGATGCCAGCATCCTCAGATTAGAACATGAATGTAAAGGAAATGATGATCAATAATAATATTTGTAGGCTTTATGGAGAGAAAAAAACAAACATTTTAACCTCAGGTCCAAAGCCTCTTATAAATAAGGAGGGTAGCCTAACGTTTTAATGTCCACCAAGGTCCTATGGATTAGTATATCTACAGCATATTATCTTGTCTCATGTAGACATGATAAAATAAACCTAATTTTTAACCCTCAGTCCAGCACCTTTCAGGAAGGGTGCATTAGCCTAGCCTTTAGAAGATTAATTTCCACCAAGTGGGTTGTCAGGTAAACTTCGCTCTCACACATTTAAAGAGGGTGGCTCGTCTGCCTACATCCTTCCAAGAAAAAAGTGAACGTGTATCTGGGAGAATGGCACAATGACTCTGATATGTAATGTAAACATGTAACGTTATGGCTGAATCTCTCCCCATGTTTCCTCTAACACTAGCCATCTTGATGCGCACTGATCTTTCACTGGTCAACCTATAGTGCAAACAGTGGTAGTGGGCGCGCCACAAGGCCTGTGATTCATAGATCCAGAATTTCTCAATGAGGGAGAAAGTGCTTTCAACCCCTTTTCAGGGTTTTTAAAATGTTTTAATGTGGGAAAACGATGTTAAACTAGAAAATGGCACTCAGTAGCTCGCATACCTCCGCCAAGGCCCAACAGCCCTCTTATTTAAGCCTTACCACCAACTGCAGCAACTCCTGACACTCTGTTAGTACATTACTGAATCCCTATTAACTTAGCTAGACATTGGTGGTAGTTGCAGATTTCTAACGCTATTTGTTACCGTAGCCTACAGCAGCCAGGAAGACTACCCCCCAATGAAAACACGTTTAAATCGAGTAAATCTGGGTTTATATTTGGATCTGCACTAAACTGTACACATTCATAGATACCAGCCCTCTGAATATGCTGGATCCGCACCAAAATGTAATGGGTTCTTCCTTGGCCCATGCCCTATCCTTCCACCAAGTTTCGTGGAAATCCATTCAGTAGTTTTTGTGTAATCCTGCTGACAGACAAAACATAACCTCCCTGGCAGAGGTAAAAAGGTTTTATACCTTTCTGTTGTGAGAAATGTTGTGCTTCCACATCACCACCAGGGGGTGTAGTATTGATTGGAATGGGCATGCATCACATTTCTCCCTGATAAAATGCAGTCCAGATACAGAGTTTAAAAATTCCTGGATCCGTCCCTTTATCGGATCCGCGCCAAAATGTTATGTGTTCTTCCTTGGCCCATGCCCCAAACCTCCACCAAGCTTCAGGAAAATCAGGTCAGTAGTTTTTGTGTAATCCTGCTGGCAGACAAACAAACAAACAAATGGCACTGAAAACATAATCCCATAAAATATACAAGTAGAAGAATATTAGTCATAGCAGAGTATCACGTGTCAGGAGAGGGGAGCTTTAACATTTCGTGACTCAAATCCTGGTCTCCTATGGCAAAGCCCTGTGTTCGACTCACCCACTTCATGACTTAGACTATTTCTCACTCTTCATATTCCTACAATAGAGGGGCACCTCTGGGAATGATGCTTAAGGGCTAACTGCAGCGCGACAGCAGACACGTAGCGCCACTGACCAAGCTGCCGTATTTGATGCGTTGGGGGTGAGAACGGGCTGTAAAATGCATCACAGGAGCCATGCTTGACATGCTTAATGTGGCATACTTAAGTCAAAACTTCCAACAGATGAGATCGAATTATAGGTGATCACGCTTTAATGTATGCCTCTTTTATAAAAGACCCAACTTTCAGAAAGCTTAATATCACTTTTAATCCATGGCAGCCACCATAGTAAAAAGGGTCGCATCAGCACAAAACGGTGCACAAATCGGTTACTATGACGCATGTTCAACATACCCAGGAGATCTGGTTTCACTGAGGTTAACAATAATCATGCTAAGCAGTCACACAAAGGTAATTATCAACTGTAAGTCAACCCAGGATTTCCCCATATGACTAATCACAAACATGGACAAGTCTGCTGGCAGCAGAGCAGCATGTTTCAAAAGTGAAGAGCAAACAAACATTGATACCTTGGTAGCTATTAATGACTTCCAGCACTACTGTAAGAAATCTGGGAGTCATCTTTGATCAGGATTTGTCATTTAGCTCCCACATAAAGCAAATTTCAAGGACTGC
>JBBPCS010000536.1:0-10440 GCA_037974645.1 Hollardia meadi | reverse complement strand
GTGTGTGTGTGTGTGTGTGCGTGTGTGTGCGTGTGTGTGTGGTGAGCACATGGTGAGGGTGATGAGGTCTGCCACATGTTAAATGCATAAAACATAATATTGTTGCTTAACTAGTGCAGAGAGAGAAAGAGAGAGAGAGATGCTTACCTCTAATGGACCTATGTTTTTGTGTCTGTCAGATTATAAGAGTAGGAGAAACTAGCAAGTACATCTGAAGAAAGAGAGAGTGGGTGGAAAAAACTGAAAAAGTTGCCAGTTAAGTGTCTTTTCGATGTGGGTAGAATAAGGAGAAATTTGAATCTGTCACTTTAGAATAGGATTTCACAGTGGGATTTCAATAAATGAGTGAGTGCTGTGCCCAAGTGCAGAGCCAAAGCTGCCAGACAGTACATCCAGCCCCCCCTCAACCCCCCCAGCCTTTTTTCCTCAAGTCACTTTCTGTAACTTGCTGTGAAATTCCAAGAAGACGTCAGGAAGAGAGGAATCAGGAGGCAGATATTTGTTTTTTGTGTGCAGTAAAGCCAACTTCTTGAATTGCAAGACGCAGTTTTCTCGCTACCTGGCAAATGTCACCATTGTTGAGATCAAACCCCAAGCAGATGAGAGGGAGAGAACTCAAACCACGGTAATAACGCCTACTGGCATTTGTGGGCATCAATAGCCCATTGGCACTGGCCAATAGTAAGTGAAATGAGGTTCCTCGCCCTGGGAAAAATCAGGCCCTCTCCTGATTTATGATATTTGTGAAAACTTCAAAATTCTCTCCCAGACGTGTCAACAAACATCACAGTGCAGGTTCAGCTATGCGCGTGCTCATGTGCAAAGATCCAACAGGCCTGTTTGACACCTTGTTAAGGTTTTCCTCTCCTTCCTTCTACCTTCTTCGCCCTTGCACATCCATGCCTCCATGGCCCTTTGGGCTTTGGCCATTGACCTTAAAACTTTGAGGATCACACAAAGGAGCCTCCTAACCACCACAACAATGTAGCAACATTTGGCCTCCAGATTTTTTTCCCCCCCCTGAAGTTTCCCTGTGAAAAGCAAATTGATATGCTACCAGTGTTTGAGCGGTTGTTACCACCATAATTAACTCTAACAAGGATACATATCAGACACAACCTCATCACCACAGAATCAGAGGTCTGTTAACCTCAAGATTACAGGTTTTATGTCCTACCTAGACCAAAACAAAAGTCCAAGGACCTGTGTCCTTGTGTTTAATATGCCAAAGTACCATGAGAACAGACTCTCCTGTAAGATCCAGGAATGCACTGTTGCATATCAATGACCCACATCAACAGAGAAAGACACACAGAGAGAGAGAGAGAGAGACAACAAAAAGAGAGGATAAAAGGGCCCCCTTCCCAACACAGGCACACACACACAAACACACTACAAACACACAGAGGCAGGCAAGTCCGTGAAATATGACAGACCCACGGTGAAGAAGGTGGGGGTGAGGGAAGCCATATTGTAACAATCTTATTCTGTGGTCATTAATCGCATCCTGCTGTTCCAGCCTCCCCGACCGTGTGTGCTGAGCGTATGTCAAACACATTTCCCCTCTCTCGGTGGGCGCACTCCCAGCCAGCTCTAATGCTGCACAAAGACACAAACCCTGAGAGCTCCCGAAGGCAGACAGGCCAGATAATCTCCCCCTTCGGACTCCAGCGCCAAGTCCAGAGCCAGCCACAAAGGGACAGAGAGACGCAGGCCCACAGGGAAAGTCCTCTAGCCGGGCTGCTGCTGCTGCTGCCACCCCATTACATTCAAAACAAATCGCATATATTGGGAATTAAAAAGAAAATATTTCAACAAACCTCTTCATCTCTGTCCCTGCTAGCTTCATGACTAAAAGTTGTGAAATGCTACTGTTTAAATGTTGTTGTTTTGTTTTGTTTTTACCACATGCCATTCCATAAGTGGGTTCCACATAACAGTCCAGGTGGCTTAGCTCAAATATCTGCCCTAGGTAGGCTTAGATGATCAGTACAAAGGGACTCTTTGATGTGACATTTGGTTGGAATCAAGAACAGAAGTAATCGTTTGAGATACACATCGGTTATATAACCGATTACAGTTTCAGTATTCTGTAGCAATCCTAAAATCTGTTCATTGATAAACATAGACAATTTCTGGGCAGCCATGTGTATTTGGCAACAGCAAAGTTGTCTTCCATCTCTTCCTTTTTATCCATCCCTCCCTCCATACTGCCTGTCCTGCTCCCTCTTTCCCCCTCCTGCTGTGAGCTGCCTCATTAGGGAAGTGATAATGTAACCCCTCTGTTTCATCAAGCGCTGCTATTTGTCATTATGACTGACAAGTGCTGAGGTGGGCCAACTGAGTGACAGGAAGAGAGGCCTCCATAACTCTCTATTGTTGCACCTTTTGTCTCGCTTTTCTCTTTGACAAGTGAGTTAAAGATGAAACCTCAGCGCATAAAAAAACATACTTAAAATATATAAAATGCCACTTTTTTGTGCTGTCATTACCAATGCTATCAAATGTAAATACATAAAATATATTGTCATCATCAATCACTCTCTACATTTCCATATGACAACTGACTTTTGCCAGAAACCTGAGAAGTCTCTTGACAAGTGGAGTCTCCAGAGCAATGGATAATCAGTGTGAAACCCCATCAATCACAGGAGATTGAAAGACCTGCTTTTCACTAGTGGTCTCGTCTGATATATTGGTATCACTACTGTGATAACCAAGTCTTTTGTGACATCCTCAGCTCACAATACTTTGAATCAGTTGCTTCTCTTTTTTCAGGAGCTCCCAAAATAAACTTATACAGAAACTCAAGGCCAGGGCAGCAGTCCGACAGTGCACCCATGGCAAAAGTAAAATCATAGTCTGAATGTGACTGCAACAAGTACATGCACAATGAACACTCCAAGCATACACTTAACATGATCAAATTAGTTTGCCTGTGGTCAAGGAGACAAGTGGAAGGAGCTGGAGATGCCTTGACAGAACCCTTGACCCTTGTGGGTCTTAGTTGGGGTGGGTGCCCGTCAGTGGGAACAGGAGGGGGTGATTGATTGGATCCCTGTCGTCAAGCTCAGCTGGACATCCTAGAAAGATCTCCCCATCCATCAGATCGTCCAGACCCCGGAGGAGCTGCTTCCAGATGGGCAGCATTGTTTCTGGGCCACCCTGGCAGAGGCCTGAAAGACTCCACAAGAACCAGAATGTTACTGGCAGCAGCCTCAGACAATCCAAAACCTCAGCATCTGTACATGTCTACATGCTTTGGGCGTCTTAGCACCCACACACAACCTAATCAATACCACACACCAGATAAGACTTACAGGCCTATCTGGTGTAACAATAGCTGTCATTACAATTACTAGCCATAGCTCAGTGATCATTCGCAGAGTGAAGAGGTAGCGGTGATGGTGCGCTGGCAGCGATCGCTGTGTCTAGTGCCTAGTGAGGCGTAACATGGAGACTTAATTGTGGTGCAAGGCCTAATTGCATGGTTAGAACAGAGGGTAATGAGTTAATCCCAAGCCAGTCATCCATGATGAGAAGAATCAAGTCGTCAGCACAGTAATTACAATGCCGCTCATTAACCTCTAGGCTTCAGGACAGAGGAGAGCAGGACATTTAGTTTTTCATGATCTTTTATATCTTAAATTCTCGGCAAGTAGTTTTGATGACAGGTAACACATTTGCTAGCAGAGGTCTTAGAAGGTAGGCAACCCAGGGAGGCCAGAGGCTCAGAACAGTGATTTGGAAGTGCAGGAGTGCTTGCCAGGTTGCAAGCCCTGTTGACAGATTTGAGTGTATATTCTAGGAGGGGCTACTCGGGAGAAGAGCCGCCCTCTATGTAATGATGTAATGATGTCTTCCATATGGATTGAGGAATGGTCAGTATGTGTTTACATGAGCTTATCCCCAGTACGTGTCTCAAGATTCATTCTCTGGCACTGCAGCCCAGGAGGAGAGCAGACGAAAGGCGCTTGGGTAATCAGGCCACCCCCTACTGAAGATCCATTAACGCAGAGTGCACAGTGGCACCAAGCAGAGCAGCAACCTGCCAAAAACACCAACAGTTTCATGCACTTAAACACACACCAAGCACTGTTAAAGATTACACTCATCATATTTTCATAATTGTTGGAGGCACCTGAAGTCAAGGCCAAGTCAACACATTCTGCCTGGCAGCCTATGAACTGGGCCATTTATGTGGAATGTATATCAAAAGCATTTCATCTGTGTTTGCTTCAGAAAATTGACGAAAATATCAAGGTGTCATATTCAGATGGCACCATTACAGAATCTGAGCTTCTTTGTCAACCTTGGACTGAGGAAGTTGTGGAATAATTTTAACAAGGTGGCAGTGTAAATTCTCTTAAGCTTCACAGCCAAACGAATTAATGGCAGTGCAACGGCACTTACAAACCTTCTGTGCCAAAAGAAAATGTGAAATGTTGATCATCTGGGACTTTTGGGTCCTTTTCAGGCAGTTTACTTATAAGGGTTCATTAAGCAATCCAAGAGAATCATCTGTGCTCATTTCTCTGGGGTACTTCCTATAGGTTCGGACTCCAAGCTTTTACACAGAAAGAAATGAATGAACTGTTCAAGCTCCTTCTGTCTCCCCGATAGCCTCTCCTCTATTCAAAACATCAATTGACCCAAAAGAGTATAAGCCCCTCTGTGGATGTTTGGAGAAGGGGGCTCTCCCCATAGTCTACTTTAATAACCACTTCCCCTGGAATGAAAACAGATCAATTATAAGACACTGGTATCTCCTCTCCTACTGGGGCACCTCTCTCACTCCTGACTCATTTCAGGGTCTGGGCTTTTAGCGATGGGCGCTGTGATGGTGGAAAACTGCCCCTTCTCTGTTGACTCAGAGCTGAGAGAGAGTAAGCTGAACTCAGGCCTTGTCTCTCTAGGGACCAGCCGAACCCCGCTAATGACATCCAGCACTTGACATTCTTAAAACGTCTCTGTTATTAAGGAAAACAAACAAGAACATCAGACTCACTCACTATCTACGCTAACGAACACCTTCTTCAACCTGGATTTCTTGTGCAATTTAATAGTCCCCTGTTGAAAATCAATTCAGGGTATGGTGATTTGGAATGCACACAGAGTAAAGCCCAGCATTTAACCTGTGAAATGAATGAAGGAGACAGCTGTAGATTTGATAAAACACAGTGCGAGCCAGAAGGAAGTGAGCTACTATACGCTTGGAGGAGCAAAGGCATAAATGCATGTACACACACATTTGCAAGCTAGAAAGATGTGTCCTTCTCATTGCAAGGTTTTTTTTTTTTGGGTGGGATGTGGTTCTCATCCCATTGGAGGGAGCTCGTCCACCCCCTCCAATTGCCCCTACTTCCCGAGCTCCTATTCCCCCTCCTCCCCTCCTGCCCTGCCCCATCTTGCCACACTTCATTGCCCTGCTAAACGCTGACAATTGGTGACAAATGGACTGCACTGCACACTGTGCGTCAGTTGCCCTGGGAGTCGGTGGCGGACTCGGGGCAGGGAAGGAGGGCAGAGGAGGAAGGGAGCGGGGAGTCCTTGCAGCAGCAAGGCGCCTGGCACAGGTGGCTGAAAATCAATACAGATCCGGCCTCTGATTGGGCCTGACAGCACAAGAGCAGTGGAGTGTGGGAATCCACTGAGTGCCACACACAGCTAAATTGGATGATGGAGCAGAGGAAATGCAGAGGGGAGAGGGAGGGGCGAAGACATGTTATTCCGCATTATCACAATGACATTTGGACAGGGTGACAAGGACACTCTCCAAACGCACGCACACATAACACGGGGTAAATGAGAAAGACACTAACAGATGGCATCTGAACACTTAGTCACAATTCATATTTTGCATGTTTCTGTGGCTTGCTTAATTATGCTACAGTCACGAGGGAATTACACTGTTCAGGGTTAACAATGCAACTGCTGACACTGGCATGTTGAGCCATTAGGACACTAAATGCTAGTGCAAATAACGACTCATGCATGCATGCTTTCGTACATGCACAAACACACACTTGTCGAGCTTGCAGTCACACTAATTTCAAGGCTGAGTGCACGCACAAGTGTGGCACTGTGGCCACTTCTCCGCCGCTTGGCCTAAACATGTGGGCCCAGAGAGGTACAGCTACATGAAGAAAAAAAAACAGAGCACTCCAATATGAGTCGGTGAATAAATAAATAAATATCAAGAGAAAGAGCCAAGAGAAACTCTTTCTAAAATATGATAATCAAATTTGTCATCACCTCTGTCATGCCTTGGAAGAAATACATTGGCAAGTACACACAAACAATTGACAACATTGTTTCAACTCCCTAAAGCATAAAACATGTGTACATTTTCCACTGTTTACTTGATCAGAATTCGTCAACACAAGTTTGTTTGGAATAATTCTAATATCTTCCAGGAGACAGATTTACCTATCATATTAATGTCAGTGATATCACAGTTAGTGCAGGGAATAAAATACCAGTGACACAATAAATTTAGGTGCAACAAACTTTCATAAGAAAGAATTGCTTTAAGTAGTTTTGTCCTTTTGGTCACACTGTGATGCAAATCTACATACTGTACTTTTTGGCTGTGGACAAGTTATTTGTGCAAATTTGGACCATGCTAATTAACTGAGGCTCAGGCCAAAAGTTTCTTAATCAGACAGTTGGAATCAACTCATGGACACCCCAGTACTCTGTCAGTCTATTTGACAGGGAGGAACCTAGAGTAAGTGACATTCCCACCCTGCACCCCCTGGTGAAAGATCCCTCCCACATATGACAGTACAAATTAATCAAGATCCCAGACAAACCCTCACCCTTCATGCAACAAAAGGATTTTCCCCATCCCTCTATGGCCTCACCAAGCAATTAAACTACATGTGCAATAGTGTGTGCATGTGCGTGTGCTTATATGCAGCGATATTAACTACTGCATCCCTTGTCATAAATCCTCATTCATGCATTAAACATAAGCAAATATCTGTGCCGAATGTATATTTACGTGCGTGTGAGTTTTGCTTCGAACGAGTGTGTGTGTTTGTACATGAATGTGGAGGGAAGTGTGTTTTGTGTGAAAGGGGGGCACAGAGGGGCGCCGCGATCAGCTGTGTGCAGGTTGCCGTCTTTGAGGGGTGGCAGGGTGGGGGTGTGAGGACATGTCGGCCCTGTGTGTGGGAACCCCGCGCTCCTCACTTCTCATACATTGTTCTCCTGCTCCTACAAACCGTTAATGCCACAAAAGATGCTCAGCCTATTGTGGCTCGGGACTGCTGAGGGGGGAGGGCATTGGGGCGGAGGCAGGCAAGGGAGGAGGGGTCTGGCTTAGCGTGAGCCTAGTATGGCTGCCTTGGCCACCTCCCCTCCTTTCCCCTCTTTTCCTCTGCTCTCCTCTTCTCTTCTCTTCTCTTCTCTTCTCTTCTCTTCTGTCCTCTTCTCTCTTCACTCAGCTCTGCCACTTAGCTCCTCTCGAGAGGATTTGGCCAGGCTGGATTTAGGGGGCCGATGCTTATCATACAAAAGAATTAAACCAACTTAAGGTCTGAGCTTTCTCCTCTAGTCCGCTATGGCTAATCTGAGAATCTGTGAAGGAGGGTTTAGGTGATGTTACATTTTCATTAGACTTCTGATGGCAAACGGGCCACTAATGGTAAGAGCCCTGGTGCCTTTGTGATGCAAATCCTGATTATTTCTTTAATTAAAGCATCAGAGGGGGGCAAGAGGGGAGAATGGGTGGAGTTGACATTGACAGAACTGCATGTCCTTACCCCTACTAGACAAGGATTCTCACGTCCGTCCCAGACTGGAGATCTGGGGCTCCAGGGGATTTGGCTGGTTTGTGAAAGGCTGGATGAGTTAGGGGATTGAGGCTGAGCCTTTGAATCTGTGACACAGGTCACTTATATTGCCTGAGGGAATATAATTTTATCTAAGCCTAAAACAACTTACAAGATCTTTGTTTCAGTTATACTGCAAAGAAAGCCGACTGAAAGCATCTCAATTTCAAGTGCACATATACAGTATATTAAATTGGCACCCTGCAAAAATCAGTGCCCATCAACGCTTCTCACATTTGTGCTCTTTGTATCATATTTTTAAGGATAAGGTCTCATTACCGTACAAAGACAAAATGTTTATTAATATTGTTCATATTCATCATTGCAATGTTGATTCTTGAAAAAAACCAAACACCAGGGAACATGGTTTCAGTGGAATAACTGTGACCTGAATCGTTCACAACAAACAAAACAAACAAAAATGATTGATAGCTGTGAAGACCGCCTGTTCTATCTCACACAGGCTCTGCCCTCTACTGGACTCTATGGGTATTACTCTCCAATCATGATCACGTATTCATCCACTGAAATTTACATAAACATAGCTGTCCAATCAGGACAAGCCTACACAAAGACGTGGTCAGTGTATATCAGGCCATGAAATCACTGTCAACCATCCTTTTTGTCTTCAGCGATTGGTGTGTTTGCCCACTGGATGTGTGTTCTACGAATGTAGTCGGCGCTTCAAGAACTTAGAGCATGCCCGGCCTGGACGGTCTCAGTAGCGGCACAGAACCGCATGCCTACTGCTTCGAGTGCCTCAGCCGGGATCATGCAGAAGACACCGTTTCAGCAGCTGCCATCCTGTGTTGACGTCGGGCACTTCCCCTGGTGAGATGGCAGAAGCGATGGGATCACTTTTTCCACCTAAACGGGAGTCTGCTCTGTGACGAAAGCGAAGCAATGAGGGCTATCGATGGAGTTGAGATCGTCACTCTCAAATGCCCTACGCCACCACCTTTCATCAAGCTGGCTGAGACGAAGGAGCCTGGCGCACTCCTGCAGCAGAAGAATGTCTGTTTTCTCCCCCCATGTTCATGATGTGTCTGTTCTGAATACTGTAAGAAATGTTTTGATTAAAACAAAATACATTTCTACAAGAGCTGTTTCCTCCACCGCCCCTCCTCACTGCTTTCATGTACACCTGTCGCCCGGCCCTTGTGTGAGGCTGTCTCAGTTGAAGTGTTACATGTATCGAAGCACTAACATACACATGGCCCCTCACTTTCTTCCCTTAAAATGTAGCAGGCCAGCCTGTACATGCTGGTCTGGTCTGGAGCATTGTCGCATGCTGGTTCCTATGACAATCAGCCTACGCAGCGACATGCATGATCACTCTCCCTCTTTGATAAAGAAGCAGTGGCAGGCTGTGTTTCTGTTCAAATGAGAGCCACACTCTGATCAGAGGTTAATGTGTAGTAATCCTCTGTCACACTGTCCACCTCTCCCAGAAATGTGCTTTTCTCACACAGTGGGGAGAGAGGGCTTGGATTGTGCGTACGTTCATGCTGCTGCTGTTTCCGGACAGCCGGTGGTGAATCATTCACGTATCCCTTCGCCGGCTCAGCTTTTTCACCTCTGTGATAAGCCCTCTGTGAGGGCTCCGTTTGTGCACGTTCTTGCTGCTGCTTCCGGCAAGCTGGCAGTGAAAAGTTCACAGACCGCTTTGCAGACTCGGTTTTTCACCATCCGCCTCCATGGGCCAACCTCACGTGAGTGGCACCATGTTTGCACGCTGATGGAGTGGATGGACAGGGTGCTGAAGCTGGGCTACTCACTCCAGGGGCGGCTCATAGACTGAACCTTTCCTTTGTTCCAAAGAACTTAAGGAGCTCATTAAGGTCGAGAGTTATTCAATTGGATGCTTTTTGCCCTCCTCCCCATGCTGGGGACAGGGAGGTGAAACTGCATCTGCTTTGCCCAGTGGGCTGATTTTGGTCGCAGCAGGGCGTTCATTTATCGGGCTCCACCTACTGTACCCATAGAGTCCAGTAGAGGGTGGAGCCTCTGTATGATAGAAAGCACAGGCGGAGACCTCTGCCATTGGACCCTGCCGCTTCCATGGCATTCACTGTATGGTGGTTGATGGCGGTTTCACGGCCTGATATAAGCTGATCATGTCTTTGTGTAGGCTTGATGATTGACTGGCTACATTTTGCAAATTTCAGTGGCCGAATACGTGATCGTGATTGGAGGAGAGTAATACCTATAGAGTCCAGTAGAGGGCATCGCCTGTGCTTATAGAACAAGGGTTACACTACTGTAACCTTATGTTACTGCAGGGTAAGAATTAAGGCAGTTGCTGCTAGTTTCTGTCCTGTTCCATTGCGATAATGTGTGCCACGAAAGAGGAAGGCAGAAAAACATGAATATTGGGTAGCAGAGGGAACCACCCTCAGGACCTGTATTGTTTGTCCTCGCCACGGTTCTGGAATTCATGGGAAGACTCTGTATACCCTGTGCGGCTGTGGAACAGATGTGGTCTTAAGCTGACTGTGGAGCAGGACAGGGACCACTACAGGCACTGGAGACAGAGAGAGAGAGAGAGAGAGAGAGAGAGAGAGAGAGAGAGAGAGAGAGAGAGAGAGAGAGAGAGAGAGAG
>JBBPCS010000535.1:0-15273 GCA_037974645.1 Hollardia meadi | reverse complement strand
TCCCTAGTTTAGGCTGAATATTTACCGCGGTCTGCCTGAATGTAACAAATAGCCTGTGTTGCGTTCATGTGTTGTCAGATAACAGACTCCGGCACTGAATAGGCCGTAGCACAACACAGCAGCATGTCGGGTAACCCGAACATGACGTCTAAATTCTTATCCGAACCCGGCCCGGTCCTGTCAGGTCCCATTGGGCTCGCGTCGGGTATCCACACTCTAGCTCAGTGTCGCACTGAACTCAGACACACACAAGCCATCGATGCTGTGCGAGGCGAGAGCAACGCCCCCTGATGACGTAGCCACTCGACTAACCAATCCCACAACTTCATCACTTACTTACTCACTTACTCGGCCTCAGGGCGACCCTTAGGGCTGGCCCTCTGCGGTCCAGCCAGAAACACACCAGCATGGACTTGGTTCATTCAACAAGATAGCACAATGGGAAATGGAAGATCACACACACACACACAGAGTCCTACAAAGCTCAGTCCCCTTTTAAGTTGTCCGTCTTTCATAAGTAGCAGCACAGTGACAGTATTCCTCCGTTTTAAGTAAAGTCATTTATTACTGCTGCTAATGCTACTACTAGCATTTCTACTATTGCTAAGTTTGTTACTACAAGTGGTACTGCTAGTACTTGTTTTACCGCTACTGTGCTGTCAACTACCACTGCTACAACATTCTTGCTGTCACAACAGTTTGATTCCGAATCAAGAATGAATTCAAAATGGCTGATTACACAATTTTCAGAGTAATCCAGTGATGGTTATCTGTCCATCCATGGGTACACTGTAAACAGGGACTGCTAGTAGCTAATTCTGCATACTCTTAATAGTGCCCTCTCCCCAAAATGTAAATAATTATAAGGCTAAAATAAACGGGGCTCAAGTTGTAGCCCACAGCTAACTCACTGACTCCATGGCAACATTATACTTCCTGTTTGCATTCCCCAAAGAGAAATGATGGGAGCTGTAGTTCCAAAATTTAGAGCATGATTATCCCCCAGATAGAAATAAGGACAATAATAGGAGTGACAAAATCCATTCTTTGTTAGTCAACGTAATGTTTCTAACAACCTAAAAAAAATCAGTTTTTGGAATCTGTAAATCGATTCAGAAGATCATCGTGAATCTTATGTAAAACCACTTTTTGTAGCCATCCCTAATAAAAGTCCTGCGGGATCTACATTGTTGGCTCCTTATAAGAAGTCCGAAAGCCTGTTCAGCATGGTCTGTAGTTAACATTCATCTTCTGGTGTTGGGGCCACCACCGCAGAGCTCCGTGTCATGTCTCAGAACAGCTCATTATTTCACTCCAGCATCTCATCACTAGAGGGCAAAGCACAGGCCAGGGAGGTTCAGTGTACCGAAACTAAATAAATGTCTTCTGAAAATGGAGGTGGATCTGTTTCCTTTAATCACCTTTAGTGTTACTGATGCAGAGTAATGTGAAGAGCTGAAGTGGTTTCTGTCCAGTCATCATGCATCGTGTCTTTAGACTTCCTCCCTTTCTCTCATATTGACTGTGCCGTGGTGCTATAATGTGTCCCCACAGAGCTGTATAACATCTGTCTGGCCCGGGCAAAAGAGAAATGGAAGACCACGCCTGCACCTGCCTCGGAGCCTGAATCTGAAGGTAGAGACAGAATGGAAAATGTCATATTAACTCACAAATCAATATGAGTTAATTAGAGGTTTTAGTACATGTTTGAAGGATTTTTTTTTTGTCTTCCAGATGCTGGCTCATCAGATCGGGAGTCGAGCCTGGAGCTGATCAAGCTGGACATCTCAAGAACCTTCCCCCACCTGTGTATCTTCCAGCAGGTCAGTGAGAGAAGCTCATCCACCCCATACGACACTGATGTTTTTAAATTATTCCAAAAAATGTCTCATTCATCATTTGGCCAGACAGACTGAAGCATTCACTCTGACATTGTTATTATTATTATTATCGAAGTTAATCTGACACAGACATTTCTGAGGAAGAGTGTGTGTATGAGACGCTTTGTTCCATTGTCTTCATCATTTCTTTGTTCATCATCAGGGCGGGCCATATCATGATGTGCTGCACAGCATTCTGGGAGCATACACTTGTTACCGGCCTGATGTTGGTTACGTAAGTCTCACACACAAAACAAAGCATTGCATCCTGTTGCGATACTGGAGCCCTTTTTATGGTTATTCTTATTAAACTGCGCCTTTGAAGAAAATGGTTGTGAAGCCTCACATGTTAAAATCATTGAATACAGATCAGAGTCAGAATAGTGAGCTTTACAGAAAAGTGGGTAAACATTGGGTGTTGGGATGCCTATGGTATGATTTTGGTTATAGGTCAATATTAAATTGGGCATTATCATGATAAATAATAATAAATCCTAATTATCAATCATTTATTATATCAATTTAAGGTCTATTCATATTTTTTGTCACTATAATGTTGTACCACCCAACTGTGGTTGCAACCAGGCATATGATCACTGCGGGGGGGACGGGTCACCTCCCTTGTCGTATGGAACATGCAAATTTGTGGCTGCCTCATCTGTAAAGTGGAGTGCCCGGTGGTTTGGGTAAGGCATTTCTGCATTGTGTAGGTGTGACTTCCCAGCTAGCACACCTCCACGTCTTTACCTTCCATCCATTCGCCTCTTCCCTCTGAGGAGTGTTACCAAGTGACTCATCGATGTCTGTTCCCTATTACATTTAAAACACGTTCGATTTTAAAATCAAACCTTGAGTTTCCGAAATGATCAGCACTTTGGACCAGTGTGGAATTCATGCACTGCTGTAATTCACTGTGCTTGTAAATGCTGTGGTTTGCCTTGCTGCTCCTCACCGCAGCCCCATGCTGTCTATACCAAGTAGAAATGACTGTGACTTCCTGCACGGACCCCAACCCATGAGCTGCAACGCACAAACACGATCTATGCATTCACCTCTGTGTGCAGGTTTTTATTTTTGTTCTTTGCATCTGTGTGCGTCAGCATTTCACCTCTCCTTCCGGCTTAAATATCCAGACCGAAGCTGAACTATTTAAACAGTTTAAATTTTGATTAAATACAATGCTTTAAGACACGGAAGTCAAAATATGTGTCGTATTAACACTTTCTTAAAAAGACCTGTTAAGTTAAGTTTTTTGTGCTTGTGTGTGTATATGTGTGTGTGTTTAGGTGCAGGGAATGTCATTCATCGCAGCAGTGCTGATCCTGAACCTGGACACAGCCGATGCCTTTATAGCTTTTGCCAACCTGCTCAACAAGCCCTGTCAGATGGCCTTCTTCAGAGTCGACCACAGCCTTGTCAGTACACACACACACACACACACGCGTGCACACATTTCCACCATCAAAACTGAGAACTTGTACATACAGTCACTTAACATACAATGCCTGTAAATGCGCTATACGCACACGACTTCGAGTCATCACAGCTCGATGACGTACCAGATGAGATTGTTTACATTTCATGACTGTGAAAGTTCATTTCACCTTTAAAACAATATATTTACATGACAACACTGTATAATTCATATCTACAATCATTTGCAGTCTAATCGAAATTGAGGATCTTGACAGTGTTTTTATACAATTTAACAGTATACAAATCTTGTAGGAAAAGTACATGTTAAATCATTTCTATTACATTTCTCTACAACTGAGAGCATCATTTTAATCATAACGATTATTTTTTATTATTTTCTCAATTAATTGTAATAAAATTTAGAATCATGGTCATCAAAAATGGTTGCAGTTGTGTTTTCAGTTATAGACTCATAAACATGACACCATAAATTAAACCCCTGTGGTGGGCACAGCCGTGCGACAAACGCCGACGCCACAGAAAACCCCTCGACCATTCCCACAGATGACTCACTGTCCTGCTTCTGAAACCCTTCGTTGTGTATTTGTTACTCTATAAGACCTCCTTCTCTTCTCTCTACAGATGTTGACATACTTTTCTGCATTTGAAGTGTTCTTTGAAGAGAATCTACCAAAGCTTTTTGCACATTTCAAGAAAAACAACTTGACCCCTGATATTTATTTAATCGACTGGTGAGTCTTTCTGTTGTTTCTATCTCATTTCTTCTGCTTAAACACCAAAACCCAGTGAACTAATTTGACAGTGCTGCTTTAAACTACAATGTGAGTGCCCGAAATATTCCTCTTCAAAGTACTTGTCATCTTGTCATTTCACAGCTGCGATGTTAACTAAATATAAAGCCAAAATATCGACCCAGGATTTGTTCTTGACCTGCTAGCAGAGTGCACTTTCTTCTCCATCCTGTTAAAAAAACAACGTGTCACATGTCGTTCTCTCTCGAAAGATGACACTTTACCCACACAGTTGCTGTGTCAGGTGTTTTTCTGAGAAAACTGCACAGGCTGATTGTGTGGGCAGGGGTCTGCATCAGTGGTCTACCCACTTACTGTGGAAATTTCTACATTTGTATTTCTCACACTTACCTCACTCACACCACAATCAGCTTATAAAGGGAGTGGATTGGAATATATGCCCCTATTCATTCTTTATTATCAAGTCATTCTAATTCTGCCAGGAAAGATTTTATTTTTAATATTGTGAATTACTTAAATTTTTTAATATTTTAGTGTAACAATCTTTAACTAATTTTACACTGATGTGTAATATAAGTTTTTTTAATTTCTTTGTTACAAATGCTCATAAATATTAACAAAAATGAGATTTGATTTTAGTTTTTACATTTTCAAGCTTCTCGCTTTCTTTCATTGCATCGATAAACTTAAACCCCTGTAGTGGATACAGCAGTGCTCAGAGCATTTAGCAGCTAAAAGTCACACATTTCCCTCCAACCTGAATGGTGATATGTTGCGTTCACAGCTTATTTCCAATGTCACCTAGGTGGCCACAAAATTGTATTCACCTTAACTTCAATGTATTTTTTTTTACTGTTTTACACGCCCCTTTTTGAAGCCGTGTGTGACTCATTGTTATGTAGAAATACAGAAGCAACCGACTTTTAAATCCTCATTAATGTTTTAGTTTATAGATAATATTCAGTTGCTTGTTTCATGTTTTCACGTGTGCGCTCGAGTTATTGTATCATTAAGTGCACTGCTCCTCTCCAGGATCTTCACCCTGTACAGTAAGTCGCTGCCGTTGGACTTGGCGTGTCGCGTGTGGGACGTGTTCTGTCGAGACGGCGAGGAGTTCTTGTTCCACACGGCGCTGGGCCTGCTGCGGCTCTACCACGACGTCCTGACCAGCATGGACTTCATCCACATGGCTCAGTTCCTCACCCGCCTGCCCGACCTCATCCCCGCCGAGCAGCTCTTCCAGCACATCGCCGCTGTTCACATGACCAGCCGCAACAGGAAGTGGGCGCAGGTAGGGTGTTACAGCTTTGCATTTTAGGGTGTTTGGTCGGTGATGTTTGTCACATCTTTTGAACTGTACCCCTTCCGTCTGCTCAGGTCCTGCAGGTATTGCAGAAAGATCCGGA
Source organism: Hollardia meadi (assembly GCA_037974645.1). Taxonomy (NCBI): domain Eukaryota; kingdom Metazoa; phylum Chordata; class Actinopteri; order Tetraodontiformes; family Triacanthodidae; genus Hollardia; species Hollardia meadi. Next base: position 9,798 of record JBBPCS010000535.1, on the reverse strand, counting down.
GCGAGGCAGCCCAGTGCTGAAGCGCTGAACTGAGATCAGAGGAAAACCATGACACAGTAAAGACTGGCGGCACGGACGCCAATGGGACATACCTGCTTGCAGCCGCTGTGATAAACCTCTTCTCCAGAGTCACTCTGTGTCACTGTTAACTGGAAGCGGGATCCTGGAGGGACGTGGCTGAAAAGGAATACGAGGCCTTATTTATCTCCCAGCAGCCCCCCCTCCTCTGCTCAGAGGCCCAGCAGTGGACTGGAAAGTGTAGCTGGCAGAGGCTAAAGAATGTATCACACACTCCCACACACACACGTCCACCTCCCACGCTGATTAAGAGAGATCAGTGACTATTCAAATCCTCCACTTCGACTTTTAATTCTCTGCTGTCTTTCTAGCTCCAGGTCCACTTGTCTGTTCTTCACATGTAGCTATTTTTATGACAAAAAGTCTACGTGAGTCCCCAGTCTCTAAAAAAAAAAAAATTAGTCAGGGGAATTAATCGTAATCATCAACTAGTGTCTCTTTGTTTGTGCACCTTTTTCTCTCAAAACGTCAGTCATTCCTTCATGTCGTCCGAGTTTGATTTTGTCTTTTGCTTTTCAGTTTCGTGTTTCCTGAACCATTCCATGAAGTCTTTTTTTTTTGTTGAAGTGAGTTAAAATCCATGAAAATGCACATAACCTTGATCCTGTAGGTAAAGCACTTGAGGACAAATTTGGTGTCTCTGAGAGCACCACGTTGTTACTTTTGATGAAATGTTTTAAGCCTCTAAAAAAAGGTCATACGCTGCCTGTAGAGTGTGTTTTACAGTATATTTGTCAATGAAACTGGAGTAAATAATGATGTGTTGCTAGACATGGACTTCCCCAGTTCTTACAATGTTTGAGCTACATTTCAGCTGGTTAGCGTTTTGAATCCTGATGTCTTTAGAGTTTGTATTTATTTAATATTTATCAAAAGGACGATGGGACATAAACAGGACTTGTTCCTCTCAAATAAAGAGTTGTTGCTGAGCTTCTCCCCAACCAAACTCATACATGCTTGGTTTTAACTACACGTAAACATAGACGAGACAGCTGCACTATTTATATATTCACTTGTGTACCTGAAGGACTAAATGAGGGCAGATTAAGGCTTAATCATCTCCTGATAACTTACTGACAACTTGATTTTGAACATCAAGGTGATTAAACAGGACAACACTGATGTGGAGATCACAGCAGAAAGATTTGGAGGTGAAACAATGAGACAATTCAGTTACATGAACAACAACAGTAAAAAATAGAAATCCAAAAAATTCCCTCATTCTAGCTTCTCAGATTGAGGGTTTGCTGCCTATTAAATGATAATGAAAATGTAATGTTTTTAAAAGCTACAGGGCACTGCACAGCCTTTGTCAAGTGTACCTGTAGTTTCTGTGGTGTGTCCAACTGATTGTTCATCCTTGATTTCACCCATTCAGTACAGTTCTTGACACAACAAACTGATTGACCGTTGCGAGGAAATGGTTTGTTTTGTTTGGATTTCAGATGCGTCTTATTTGTGAGCTTGTCTGTGGTCACCTGTGTCACCTTTGTGGCTGCTGTTCTTTGAGGCCGTCAGCGTGTCACGACCCCGACGCTGCCTTCACACTGCAGATAATGTCACTCCGTCCTGACCAATGGTGGGCGGGGGCCACTTCTTAAATCCACTTTGATTAGCCGCATTGTTTTGACGAGTTGACATGAGCCTAGACGGGGGTTGTTTAAAGTCTTTTTGCCCACTTTGCACAGACCTGTTCATCAAATGCAATAAGAGTTGAGAAGTACAGAAAAATCATTGGCTGTTGATGTCACATTTCCTCAGCCAACAATGCTGAAACAGGCTAAACTGCTGATGAAATGTCTCAGTGTGAACACAGCAAGTCTCTGGTTATTGGTTGTGGAGCTGCTTCATCCCATGTTTTGTGCTCCTGATTTAGTGTGTGATTTTTTTTAATGTGTCATTTTGTGCGCTGTACTATGAGTGACTAGATGTGTGGTTCTCTCTCTCACTGGGGCTGGACTGCACTTTGTTAAATGCCTTTAAGAAGAATGGACCCCAGCTCACATTCTGAGTTTAAAAACAGGAAGCGGCTTTCATTTGCAGATCATCGTCTCGGCAGGTTCATCATCTCGGCAGGTTCATTGCTGTCAACACCATGCAGCAGTCTGATCACTCTTCTCGATGTGTTGTTGCTTTTCCATCCTTTATTTTTTTTGTTTGTTTGTTTTCTTTGTGTGTGGAACCAGCTGAAGTGTGTGTTTCATGTGTATGTGTGGTTAAATCACCAGATGATATAATTGTTGCATTAAAAGCTGGCCTGTGTATGAACACTACCAACACAACCTGCTTCCTGCCCTTCTATCACTGGCAGCACCGTGTGACCCAGACGGGTCCAAAATGAAAATTCAAAGTAAATTTGAATAAAAATGTAATTATGCTGCTCGATTTGCTGGATGTCTAACTTTTTGGGGTTCTGTTCTGTTTCGCATTGTCTGTTTTTGTTTTTCCTCAAGAGACCAGTGCACTGTATAGGACAAACACTGAGACAGCAGAGGGTTACCATGCAGCTGTATCTCACTTGAAATGTATATAAACAATGGTTTTATTAAAATAAAGACCTGTACATATTCAACCAGGAGCAGTTCAGTTGGTCTTTGTTCACATTTAATGGAAAATGACATGGATGGATGATTTTATTTTTACCTTCAACTCGCCCTCTCAACTTTAAAGCTCTTGCTGGTACGTTTTTTAGATGACATTTTAACGCATTAGCTGACTAGAATCAAGTCAATAGTGGTCTTTTATGTAGCCAGCATGCCTGGGAATTACTGCCTCATGGTTGCATACCATCCTTAAGTCCAAGTGGACATTTATTCCAAATTCCCTCAAGGTGTTCCTGAGATATCGTGTTCTCAAGAATAACATAATGCCTCCGGCCACGGCTGTTGACGGCGCAGACGCATAAAGACCAATAAAGGCTGTCAATCCATCACTCCGCCAGAAAGAGGTTTCTGCTGGAAACCAAACAGGTTGACGCGTAGACATATATTAGAACTAAATACCGGACCCAAACAAAATCAAAAGAACCCAGAGAGTCAAGACGCGATTCCTTAAAGGTGCAAAGTGTAAGATGATTCTTCGGATTGGCAACCACCAACCCAAAGCCTGACGACATGGGAACCCCAAAGCGTGGCCAGGTCTATACTACAACAGCATCATAGAATTCTTGAAATTCAGTCATGGCTTTTGGTTTTGGTTGCCACCCCAAGATTTTCAGTGGCCCCATCTGGCCACTGCAGGCAGAACGAATGAAGTGCAGTGAAATAGAAAACTTGAATTGTAGATGATATTTACTCTTTTTTTTCTTATCACCTTAAAGAATCTTTCAACTATGTTGGCTTAAAAGTTGAGTCAAAGTTTAATTCAACTGAGCAAACTTGATACTCAATTGGTCAGTCACTAGCATCTACTAGCTTAAGAAATGTAAAAAAAAATAAATTATAATAATCTCAGTGTCTTTCCATTCCATCGTAATGACCGTTTTCGGGTCTGTAGAAATATTGTATCAAATGGTTTTGCTGTATTTTACCATCATGCTTTGAGTTATATCTCTAGGTTAACCACAGCAGCATTTCCTCTGCAAGTGGAAAGTTAAAAACCACCAACGCCCTCCCTCTTCCACACCAGTGACATGTTTTTTGATCTCAATGATAGATGTTAACGCCCCACCACATTTTGTTTAGATGCCCTTTACTGCAGGTGAGGGAGCAGTTGTATGATTAATCTCCATCATCTCGTGAATCATGAGGACCAGCCACATCCTTCTGCTCTGCATCTCGGGAGCTGCCCTGCTGTCCTTGGTGATCTGCAGAAGTAAGATGACCTCAGATTTTACACTTGAATTGTCTTCTGTGTTAAGAGGGGTCCCTTCTCTGAACACCCCGATGATACATTTACTTTACACTCCTTTCTTCAGATGAAATCGGCCCTGACGACTGCTGCTTTAGATTCTACCTGAGAAGAATGAACAAAAGCCTCATCCGCTCATATTACATGACTGATCATCGGTGCCCCAAGATTGGAGTCATGTAAGTGCTGAAAACCTCAATAAGTGCAAGTATTACTCGGTGTGACTATTTGTAAATCAATTACATATCATAAAAAAAGTCACACATCCTGCAAACTTAATATTTAATTTCATTTATGTAAATTAATTTCTGATAATACAGTAAATCCTAACTCTCCTGCATTCTACAGTATTTGTTATTCTTAAAGAAAGTCAAAACAATATTTTAACATATTACAATGACATGAACATTTTCACCTCTTTCTTTCAGTCTGGTTACAAAGAAGACTCGTCACATCTGTGCTGATCCGGGTCTCTCCTGGGTTGAGAGCATCATGAAAAACGTGGACGAGAGCTCCTTTTAAAGCCGCTGCCTACTCCCCCTTCTTCGAAGTTACTGTAGCATCTTTCACTTCAGAGCACACCATGAAATGCATGTTGCAATGTGGTGGTGATTTTGTTATAATTGGAGTCATTTTGAGCTGGCATTGGCACGTCGACCAACTTACCCTTTGGTTTGTGTAATTTCTTTTGGATGCTTTGTATTTCCCACAATATCATAAAACTCATGCAGTGAAAAACTTTGCCTTGTATTGTCTCACTTCCTTCTGAGCTTGAAAACACTCTTTGGAGTCTTTGTTTTGTACAAACTTAAAAAAAATCCAATCCTCTTCATATGACTAAATATACGCTTGCAGTAGACAGATATAACAGTTTGTCATGCTAAAAAAGATATAATATTTAACATTTCCATATTAAAATGTCTAAAACCAACTAGACCATTTTTATATAGTTTGATGACTTGTGTACTTTATCCCAATTGTTTAAACCTACAAGGAAATCTGCATTTTATTCAAGCTAACGGTGTGTTTCATTTGATCGCCTGTCGCTCTCGTTCCGGGAGAGCCGAAGAGACATTGATTTTTAACATTTAACACAGCTTTACTCAGTCAAGATCAAAATTAACCACCGCACACTGAAATGACTGTGACTTTTTTTTCCCCGCTGTGCACCAAGTCAACCTGAAGAAGCCACGGGTGAAACGTGTAGTTTCGCTCCACTAGAAAATAACAGTAAAGTCATTTCAGCGTGCGGCGGTTAATTTTGATCTTCACCTTACATGTTCCTGCAACTTGATCGGCATCTGATCACTAATACTGGCTGTATTTTTTTATTCATGGGTAAGTTGAAAGTTTTGGAGAAAAGGGGACACAAGCTGAGCTAATGCTCATGCAGCAAAGGGCCCAGGCTGGAATCAAACCCGACTCAGCCTTGGTACATGGGCTTCACAGCTACTGGGTGCCAGAAACACTGTTTTTTAACATGAAATTGCTCAGGTCTTGACATTAACACTTGCCTGGGGCCAGTCAACTCTGTGTGAGAACAAATAGAATGCCTCAAAAATAAATGTGATGCCTAACACTATTTCTATTGAAAATAAACTGCGGGCTGTTTTGCTGACTTCACACGAGTCTGTCTCTCCACAAAGTGTTCATTGAGGATAAAAATCTGACATACTGGAAACTATAGAGGTTAATTCTGGGGTCAAATATGTCATTTATGACGTAAACTGCTCAGAGGATCGCTGGTTCAATCCCCAACCCCTCCAATAAGCGTGTTGAAGTGTCCTTGGGCAAGATACTGAACCCCAACTTGCGCCCGAAGCCATCGCTGTGTGAATGCTCCTGATGAGCATGTGGCACCTTTGATGGTAGGTGCTGGTTAGATGGTAGTCTCTGCCACCAGTGTATGAATGAGTGAATGTGACAAGTGTTGTAAAGTGATTCGAGGAGTGGGTAGACTTGAAAAGTGCAATATAAATGCAAGTCCCTTTCCTATGAGGGCTGGATTGTGATCGTATCTCTGTCAGAAGCTTTGTAATCCAGCCTTGAACTGCAGGAGTCTCTTTGGAGACTTTGTAAGATAAAACAATAAAAACTTCTGTGATTATTTATCCATTTTCCTGTGATTAAAACAGTTACTGTTGTTGTTAGCAAGCTTATTAGCCATCCACTGGCGATTCCATGAAGCCTTGGTTCAGTCTGTTGACTGATCAAGGGCTAGGTTCCTGACTTGTCGGCCAATCAGAGCTGACCCCTGCCCTCCTAGTGCAATGCAACCTTGATCTACATTTACAGATGTAGGCTACATTATGGAAAGTCTGGATCAACATTTCTCCTGGAGTATATGAATGATAGTAGGCTAATGTGGATATCATGGTGGTTAATTATGCATTCAGTCTTTTAAATGACTTTTGTTTTAGTCTACTGATATCTTTTTTTGAATGTTATTAATTTAAACATGCGCAAAATATGCAAATTAGTATACTTTGAACGGCAAAAAAAATGATGGAGATGTGCAACAAAACCCTCACATGGGGCTTGATCTGTGGCTAACTTAGTCCATTATATTAAATGGATGTGAAAAAGAAAAAAAGAAGAAATAAACAGCAACACATACACAAGGCAATTAAAATTAGGATGACTCTGAGACAGTTTGCAATGATAAATCAAAAGGAAAACATTACGGAGATAAACGCACACCTGTAACAGCTCCTTTAAGATTGTGCAGGTGCTAAATTTAACATATGATATGGCAAAGCATTCCATGTCACTGAGCCTCTGTAACTTAAGATATGATATTATGATATTAATGATTGTAGTCATGCAGCTCATGATAGAATGGAGAAAGGATACAGTTCAAAGAACTGCATACGAATGAAGCAATCTGTCAGTGTGATGTTTGGGAAGTCACATGGCAGATATTCTTTGCATGGATGCATCACTGACATACACAATATACTGTATGCATTGTCATATATTTGTGTTTAAAGCATTTTCTTTTTTAAATGTGGAGTGCTGGTTATGAACATGGATGCCATGACTATGAACATAAATACACGTTTCAGATGTAGTGTGAAGAGTAGTCATACCGTTTCACTTCCTGAACTGCCTTTGGTTTTCTGAAAGCCAAAAAGCTCAACTTAGGCGAAGACAAATGATTACAAATTGTAAATGTGCGTGTTAGAAATGTCTGAAAAGGAAGGTTAGTACATCATGATAGCAACATGTCAGGAGGAGCAGATGCTTGTCTGTGGTTAAATGGTTATCTTTCAGATGTGGTGTTTCACCTTGCAATATCTCACACAGTGTGTCAGCGGCTGTTTGCAGTGCAGAGCGTAAGTTGAATCAGTGGATAGAAGCATGCGGTGGATGGTCCAGCTCATTGTGGCGCTCCTGAACATTGCATGGATCCTCTTCTTTTTACATCCAGATCCTTTGTCGCATAAGAGAAGCTGTTTTCAATTCTGTTGCGTTTTTGCTTCAAATGTTAAATGTGTTAAAAAAAGGGGGAGAGCAACCTCATGCTGGACGAGAGCTGCTCCATCAACAAAACAAATCAAACCCAACCGGAAGCTGTGCACCCCTCACAGTTATCAGAGATCGACTACAGTCCCCCGACGACAGGATATGACCCTCTGTAAGCTCATGTAATATTTGCATATTATAAACTACAAACTGAGTAAAGTGATATTTGTCTTTCTTCGACCTTTGTGATTTGCTAGAAATGAAATGTGGTAGAATTTTGATTGATGATTTTATACTTATTTTATATGTTGACTCACTGCAGTAACAGAAGCTCTAACAGTAACAGTTTAAGATTAAGTTTCCCAGCATGGAGGTGTGTCTTGATGTATTTTCCTCTGTTGCATCACTTTGTTTTTTTAAGCTCTGGGTGTTTTTGGATATTCAATAGATCCTGACAAAACCACACTGAACACATCTATTCAAGCCAATCGTCAGGATAAATGTTGGCACTGTATGTTTCTGCAAACGAGGGATTATGTTACAACTTTAAGTTTCTTTACATTTCAATTTTTCTCATGTTGTGACAACGCTTAGGTTTAGGAACGAAAAGATCATGTTTTACCTGGTTTTGTCACCACAGACAGAGCTTGAAACTCTCCCGATGTCTTGTTCGAGATATGCAACTTTTTGCCACAAACTCCTGACATGTCATCAAAATATCTGCTTTTGGTGCCACATAGACGGCTACAAAATGTCCTAACCTTGGCTAAAAATGACCCAGTTTGTTGGATGGTTGAAGTGAACACTGGCTTCTTGCTTGGCAGCCATCACACCCAGGTGTCCCGCCACCACCAACCCCTCCACCTCCCGATGACACACTCAGCTCATACACATATCACATGTGTAATATGGCTTTTTACGTTTTGGAGCAGCTCAACATTGTTTTTGTGTTTTCCAACTGTTAGAGACTGGGACGAGACAACCCCAGCTAGTCATCCTGTACAGAGACTGACCTCCTCAGAGGTCACTACAGCCTCAGCGTTGGTTTCTACCAGCAGCTCAGAAGCTGCCCGAGTTACAGTGACCCACTGTTCAAAATCTGCTGTCCCACAGAGAGACAATGAGGGCCTAAAAGTTTTAAAACCTTATGGTGGGTATTTACCTTTCTCCATCTGAAAGCTTGATGGAAAATGTTCTTCAGTATAAGCCTAACTAACTCTAATTATTATTGTAGAATTACTAAAAATCCCAAATCATATTATGGAATTACTAATAACTATAATGATTAAGTATTTGAACTTTGTGTGGCATCCTAACATATGAACTTTTTTTGTTTCTTCAGACTTGAACCTGTGCTGCTATGGTTTTATTAGAAGAAGAATACGACGAAGACTCATTAAAGCATACTTTAGACTTTCAAACCCTTTTTGTCCTTTGGAGGCCATTGTGTAAGTTAAAGATAAAAATAGCATGTTACCATGGATATGATATTAGGGATTTCACTGTACAGTATACTGAAACTCTTGTATGGCATCATACAGTATACAGTATACTCTATGAACAGTTTCAAATAATATGCACATTTAGTCAAAATATCTTTCAACATTTTAATATAAGTGCTAATGTTTACAGCAAACTGTGTAATTACCATTATTTTCTCTCTCTGAGTTAATCCACACACTGCATGGGTCCAGGATCTTCTTTCAGACAAGCAAGGAAGCCCAGCAAAAGTAGTTCACTTGACTCGACACTGAAGAACAATGTCGGTGAAGATTCTCAGTCATCCAGGTCATGGTATATCTAAGTGCTGAAAGAGGGCAACTGGATTTGGCTGTGCCATGGGCTCACCAGTGTCTCCAATAGTGGCCAATCTCGACATGGAAGAAGTGGAAAGCAAAGCCCTGACCACCTTCAGAGGAACCGTGCCTAGTCACTGGTTCAGATATGTGGACAACACATGGGTCAAAAAAAACTGTGCAGTGCACCTAGATTATGATAGAAGCCACAACATTGAAGTATACAGAAAACCCAACACACAGATCAATACTTGCTCTTCGACTCTCACCACCCATTGGAGCACAAGCTAGGCCTTATCAGAACCCTACACCATCGGGCTGAGAACGTGCCTACAAGGACCGAAGGCAAGAAAAAGGAACAGAATCACATCAGGGAAGCACTTAAAACCTGTGGCTATTTGAACTGGGCCTTTACCAAAACCTTTAAAAGACCCAGAGCAGACAGAGAGGAAAAGACAGGAAAAAAACGGAACAACATTGTCATTCCTTACGTCGCGGGAGTATCAGAAAAACTCATTTTCAACAAACACTGTATCCCGGTGCACTTCAAACCCAGTAACACACTTAGGCAGAAACTTGTCCACCCTAAGGACAAAACACCCAGGCAAAA
>JBBPCS010000534.1:0-15088 GCA_037974645.1 Hollardia meadi | reverse complement strand
GTAGACCAAGGAAAACATCAGCAGTTGACGACAGAAACATTGTGAGAGCTTTAAAGAAAAACCCTAAAACAACTGTTAGTGTAAAAAATAAAAGCTGAAATGTTGATCTCTTGTCTCATATTCATCTTTTGATGTCAAACCCAAATGTTTTCAGTCGACAGCAAAAAATAAAGGAATTGGCCTCACTGTTCCAATACTTTTGGAGGGGAGTGTAAACTGGAAACTCAAACCCATAACATACATAACAGAAACCATGACAAGCACAGGGTTGGCTCCAACTTTGGAGAGACAAGAGAACTTTCAGAATCTTCCACTTCCCTGCCATCTGCTACGTTTGAAGCACTGTTTGTGCTGTGAAAGTGAAATGAGTATGGATAAATTAGGGTGTGTGTGTGTAGGTGCGGTGCTGTCCATAATAGCCTACTGCTGTTCAGTGAAAATACTGTGAAGGCAAAATGAAAAGATAGAAGTGCCACAAAAATACTGACAATACTTTGCTATCCTGTAGCTATATGTATGAATATATACAGGAAGTGTTTGTAGTAGATTGTAAAGACATTGGATGTGTGGCATTTTGAGAGAAAATATATGTGTGGGAGATCCTAGCGTGTTTCGCATTTGAAATACATAAAATATAGGCTATATTTGTACACAGATAGAGGTTCATATAAATATTTCAAAGCATTTCGGCCCACAAGCCATTTCCAATAACAAAAAGCCATTATTAAAATGTGCCGTCTCTCACATTTTGGAATGAAACTCTTAATCATTAAATTAATGATTTATAATTAATAATTAAAATTTATAAAGCATGTGTTGGCTAGAGTGCAAAGATAAAAATTAAGAGTACGCCTAAAGAAAGTCTACCTTTGTTGCGTTGTATAAATAGACATGGGGAAACAAAAAATAAACTAACTCAAATTTTCATTCAAATTAAAGATAGTGTCGCTAATATATCTTCCACCCTGCACGCCTGTATTTCAGATGACATACAACAAACAATCCAGGACATATGTATATATATGTATACAATGATAGGCCTATTTAGCTGACACTTTTATCAAAGCATATACAGTCGAGTACATATGTATTTGGACAGTGACATAATTTTTGTAATTTTACCTCTGTACACCACCACAATGTATTTGAAAAGAAGCAATCAAGACGTGATTGAAATGTAAGACTTTCAGTTTCAATTCAAGGGGTTCAACAAAAGTATCGCATTAACCTTTAAGGAATTACAGCCGTTTTTACACATAGTCCCGCATTTTCAGAGGCTCAAAAGTAATTGGACAATTGACTAACAAGCAGTTTCATGGCCAGGTGTGGCCTATTCCCTCATTATATCATGACAAATTAAACAGATAAAAAGTCTGGAATTGATTCCAAGTGTTTAACCTGCATTTGGTACCTGTTCAGGGGAACTCTCAAAATGAGAAATTGAGGTCCAAAGAGGTGTCGATGCAAGTGAAGGAGGCCATCATTAGGCTCAAAATACAAAAAAATCTATTAGAGAGATAGCAAAAACATTAAGAGTGGCCAAATCAACAATGTGGTACATTCTTAACAAGAAGGAATCCACTGGCAAGCTCAGCAACACCAAAAGACCTGGAAGACCATGAAAGGCAACTAAAGTGGATGATCGCAGAATTCCTTGGTGAAGAAAAACCCCTTCACAACATCCGGCCAAGTCAAGAACACTCTCGAGGAGGTAGGTGTATCATTGTCAAAGTCTATAATCAAGAGACGCCTTCATGAATGTAAATACAGAGGATTTACAACAAGGTGCAAACCACTAGTAACACTCAAGAGCAGGAAGGCCAGATTAGAATTTGTTAAAAAAAAAAAAAAAACATCTAAAAAGCTGCTCAGTTCTGGAATAAGATTCTTTGGACAGATGAAACCAAGATTAACTTGTACCAGAATGATGAGAAGAGAAAAGTATGGAGAAGGAAAGGAACAGCTCATGATCCGAAACATACCACATCTTCTGTCAAACATGGTGGAGGCAGTGTTATGGCATGGGCATGTATGGCTGCCAGTGGAACTAGGTCACTGGTATTTTTTGATGATGTGACTGCTGATGGAAGTAGCAGGATGAATTCTGAGGCGTATAGAGCTATACTTTCTGCTCAGATTCAGCCAAATGCTGCAAAAGTGATAGGATGGTGCTTCACAGTGCAGATGGATAACGACCCAAAACATACTGGGAAAGCAACCCAAGATCTTCTCAAGGAAAAGAAATGGGATATTCTTTAGTGGCCAAGTCAATCACCTGAGCATTTTTTTTCAGTTACTGAAGACAAAACTGAAGGCAGAAAGACCCACAAACAAGCAGCAACTGAAGGCAGCTGCAGTAAAGGCCTGGCAAAGGGAGGAAACTCAGCATTTGGGGATATCATTGTGGTGGTGTACAGAGGCAAAATTTAAAAAATTGCGTCACTGTCCAAATACTTATGTACCTGACTGTACATTATTCCCCGAGCCCATCCATAATAATTTGACAAAGTCTTACATAAAGGTCAGTAATTCCATACACATCATATGGGATTTCCAGGTTGTGCTCAGCCATAAGTTCCATACATATATGAAACACATCCTCATCACAAGGATAGTGCTTAAAACAACATTCAACAACAGTCTTCTCGACATACAGTATTTCTATCTTCATTTGATCAACTGGCTGCAAGAAATTCTGAGCTCCATAAAGGTTGGGAACTGCACACAGGAGCCTGAGGATTGTTAGTCGTTCTTATGCGTGATCTAGCCTGACTTTTTGTGGACACCCATTGTTTTCACAGCATCTATAAAATAACCTGCGATAATACGAGGGTCACTATTGGTTTAGTGTGCTTCTAGCCATATAATTTTTCTTGAGAAGTCATCTATACAACCATTGATACACATGCCATAAGGCTTTAATTTACCGTACCTATCTATATGCCATGCATAATTTGGCCCACGACTAACATACATACGCCATCTCAAACGGTTGCGCGCTCGCAGATCTACCCCATTTCCGTCCATCAAATTGTGCCCAGTTTCTCTGTCATCCAGCCATCCAACATTTCTGGTGCATCAATCTGTTGCTGTGCTGTTTGCCAGACGTTTTTAGCTGTTGGTAAATGAATGATGCCACTTCAGCTTCATCTGTCTTATTTCTGTTTTTTCTGTAGCTTTCTCTATAGGGTCCGGAGGCTTAGTTTGCTATTATACAATTTCACGATTTGTGAATCCACGTCTAAAGTAGTCTTCAATGATGGTATCCATTGCTTAAAGCTTACTTTGTCTCACCCTCTTACCTCTGCTGCTTTGGCACAAGGAAAAACACTTTTTTACTACCAGGTGAAAACGGGGTCATAGTGATGTAACAAAGTCACAGAAGTATAGGCTATACTACTGATGAGTTGTTTCAGGCACTTCAGGGGCAGTGTTTTCTGTGGGAGTAAGAAGCTCCCTTAGCCAAAAAGATATGTAACACACTTAAGTTATTGGAAAACCCCAAAATGCATGATATGGCTTCTGAACATTTTGCAGACTTTGTGATCCAATCAGCATTTTTACTTTCATTCAATAAAATCAAACCTTTCAGTATTCTCAAGTTCTCCATTCATTTTTTAACATATACTTTCTGGATCATACCAGTATTCTAGAAACAAAAGCAGTTGATCAGATTCTGATAAACTTGTCGATTTTATTCAACAGAAATGTTTTTTCTACAGATGTGTTGTAGGACTGTCTGCCTGTGTTTGTTCATTATTAGGAAACAAAGGTTATAGACACACCTCTCTCCTCAGTGGAGACAGCAGCTTGTGATGCCTCAAACCCTCCCAGTTGAAGCCCTGGAACCACCTACAAAACAAAACAAATTATAGCTGCTCTGCAGCAGTGGGTTGGGACCGGGCATTTTGAGCAGGAATAGTAGGAAGATGATAAAAGAAAGAGGACGACAAATGAGAAATACACAAGGATCCATCAGCAGAACTGTCTGGACCAAAATAATCACTTCACACTTAAGTCATGTAGTCAAGTCTAATTCACACAGCAAAATGCTTGATTTTCATTCTGTAACACCCGGGTCTTGAACTCATGACATTAGACACCAAATGTACATTGTGATCATGTTGAGCTACACAGAGAGGTGCTGAGATGGCAGGAATTAGATTCACTGAAGTTTATTGATTCCAAGAAGGGGAATACATTTGCAGCTTACTCTGTCCATACTATATATACAACTGATAAGATTATTAGAATGAGAATTATGAAGTGGCTTCACACTCACAAATACATCAACCCAGACCATAATAATTTAAAAGTTAATAAATGACAAAGTTCTTTTTTTTTTCAAATCATGTGCCTCTAATCCAGTGTTTCTCAGTCCTGGTCCTGGGACACTCTGCGCTGCATGTTTTAGATGTTTCTCTGCTCCAACACACCTGATTCAAATGAATGGCTCGTTATCAGGCTTGATGACGAGATGATCATTTGAATCAGGTGTGTTGGAGCAGGGACACATCTAAAACACAATGAACAAGATGTTCATACTGGATCACCCGGGGCTTGAACTCACAATCTTAGACACCAAGAACAAGTCCTGATCTCACTGAGCCAACTGCAGAGTGAGAAATCAGCTGGCTTCATACTGACTCAGACAATCAGCAGGGCTGCATGTAAAGGCAAATTTTTACACTAGTGTAAAAAAAATTCAGTTACCAAGACAAAATTCTGAGAATTTCTGTACTTGATCTATACAACAAATATATGTCTGTAAATTATTTTTACAAAGAGTGACTGCTCCATATGTGAGAAATTGATGTTTAAAAATGCTCAGACTGGGGCGCCCAGTGGCTCACCTGGTGAGGCGCCCCATGTACTGAGGCTGAGTCCTCACCGCAGTGGCCCAGGTTCGATTCCAGCATGGGCCATTTGCTGCATGTTAACCCCCCCTGTCTCTCTACAGCTGTCCCTGTCCAATAAAGGCAAAAAGCCAGAAAAAAAATAACTAAAAAAATAAATAAAAATGCTCTAATTGCCGATCTACTGCAATTGTTTACATGAGGGTAGGATTCAAAATACTGTAAAAGAAAAATCATTTTTTGAGATAAAATTCTGAAATTTACCACACGTCATCTACCATGATAAACAAATTTTCATGAAGATCTGAGATTTACAGTATTCAGTGAGACTTTGCAGTATCTGTTTACAGTACTGTTTACAGTCAAACATTTTGATGCACTGTGGGCTCAATTTTTGATCAAAAATCTGGCTGGATCATTTGTGGAGGACAGTCTCAAGATGCTGTGCAGCAAGTTTCGCGTCAATTGAACAAAAACTGTAGGAGGATATAAGTTTAAAGAGTTTCACAGTTATCAAGAAAAAAAGTGATGGACTTCATAATTCCTATATCACAATTTCTGCTCAATCAGGCCCACATTTCGTTGAAAGTTGCAAAGTCATAGTACGTATGGATGGTTTGTTTTGAATTTTCAAAATTTTAAACTTTAGACGTTTGCTGTAGCGCCACCATCAGGACTATCTGCACACAAAGTCAGCTGAGGATGTTTGGCATAGGACTGAACTTGGAAATTTTTTACGCATGGGAAGGCAGATTTCCCCGAAGAAGAAAAAGAAAAAGAGCAATTCCAAGAGGGACCCTAACCCTGACACTTAGACTTGAGCCTACAACTCAAATTGTGCTATGTAAAAAGTAACTTTCAACCACATCACTGTTGGTGAAGGGTTTCAGAACTGTTTTCTTAATTCACATAGAAACCACATAATGCCCCTGCTAATTTTAACAACTCACCACTGTTTTAAACTTTTGTTTTCATACTGTCTTTTTTGGTTGTTTACTGAATATTTAAAATTTGAAGTGATGTGTACTGCACTGCATAGTACAGTGTGGTTGATTAAACAATCTGAAAGTGACGTGACATCCAATCCCAAGCCCTGTGGGCTACAACCACAGTGCTGTAATGGGTTACCTGGGTAAAGCGGTGTGTAAGGTGAGCACCTATTACTGACATTAAACTGTAACACATTATATGATGTTCCATAATTTGCGGCATCCTTGCAGCAGGGTGAGGCATGTTTAACTGCTACCACTGTACAAATCTCATTTCTGATTCATTCATCATAGCTAAATCAATCTGTCTAAATGAGAAACAAAAGTAGTATTTTCCAACTTTGCAGAACACAGGTGATAAACTTGAATAACTGAAATACTGGGAGCATTCACAACATCCATGTGTGTTAATTTACACAAACAAATCTTGCTATTTATTATTAAAGCTAAACTGTCAACTAAAATATGTTTCTGAAAATATTTTAAGCAAATAACAGAATTTTGATTCATATTGGATCAGCCTAATTTTACAGTTGGATCTGAGATAAGTAAACCTCTGTTTCAAAGCAGGTGGGAAGTAGTGTGGGTCGTCCACTAATTGGAAGGTTGGTGGTTAAAGCCAATGGTTCTGGCTTCATGTTGAGGTGTTCTTGGGGGAAATACTAAAACCCACAATGTCTTTTTCATCAGTGTGTGAATGGCTGAACATAGAAATATCGTGAGGCACTTTGGATAGGAAGCGTTTTTAATTGCTCCTGATGAGCAGGCCGACGGCCTCTGCCATCAGTGTATGAATGTATGGGTGAAGAGGGGAAGTGATGTAACATGCTTTGAGTCATAGGTAGAAAAGTACTCTATAAGGGCTTAATATACAGTTTGATCTGACATACGTGAATTTTGCAACATAGAAACTTCATCCAAACATCAAATTATTCGTCTCAAATAGGAAAAATGTTCTATTACTTAATTCACACATTTTCATGCATTTTCAACTCTACTTTGGACTAATTCAGCTTTTTATACCATTTATACTCTTTAAACATACACAATTTTAAGTTTCATGCAATTTTCAGCCCTTCTCAGATTTTTACAGTAGAGTGTGTGGGATGGAATATTTAGAACAGAGCAGAGAGGAGCTGCAAAAATATTTTGTCTAAAAAATATTATCTTAAACATGCTATCATTACCACAATTTTTAATACAAAAGGAAAATTTGTGCCAGTGGCAGATGTGTAATGACAGAGGCGGTCTTACACTTTTGGCTCGAGGAGCTTCCGGCATTAGAAACACCAACCAACTGCCATAGATTCCCGTATTAACTGAGAGCACAAATTTCAGGAGGGAAGCAGAAAGCCACTTATCCTAAATGCTCCAGTTCTCACAATTTCAAATTGACAGTTTAGTACATTTTATTAGACTGAATAATTGAATTGGCTACCTTTTCCCTTCTTTAAGGATGGTGCCCAGCGGTGATCTAATGTTAATTAGATCCTATTACTTCATATAATTATTAATTATTTCTCGTAATTATTATTTGTAATAGCCAAGTTTAATCTATAAATTGTTGCGTAGTTGCCCAACACATTAAAGTTTAAAAAGTGACGCAAGTGAATTTAGGGACGTAAGTTAAAATTGGTCAGCATTTACTTTCACATGGGAAACAAAGCCCGGTCTCCTGGGTGAAAGTCCTTTTGTTTGTTTGACCCAGCAACAACCCCTGTACAGACTAAGTTATAAATGCTAATGTTACCTGACATTTCCAACCTGTAAAATAATACCAGAATTTGAAGGTAGTCCCAAAAATATAGGGGGCAGTATATCACCAGAGTAACCACCAACTGCTGTCACTATACTGTCTGCTGTAGTTATCTATATTTAGCTCAATTAGCCATGGAGATTGTTGGCCTGTAGCTGACTGGATTGTGCCTGGACTGCGACCTTGGATTACGGGATCAGTAAGAGAGAAACTTCAATTCAGAAGGTGTACGGTTGTATTTTTCTGTTAGTAAGGAAAATATGTGTAAGCTGAAACTATGGGGGGCTGTCCGACAATCGCCTCTAGAGGTACAAAGTGGTATTACAAGACAGGACGGCCCGGGGCTAGCTGGGTAGCATGCTAAGTTCACTAATCTCTGCAACACAATACATAGATGTCTTTGACATAATGTCAACACTGTTGTTCCTTCACATTCTCTTGATAATGTTCGTTCAGGTTTTGAATGTTTTAAACTAAAATTATGCCCATATCTTACAAATTAAACCTTTAATGCGGACAGCAAAAAGCATTGTGATAACATGAAAATGACTGAAATCTTTGGTGTGTTATTCCTATGCCATTTGGTGAGACCATGCTGCCTAGTAATCAACACACCATACACTCTCAGATCATTAAGGCCTAAATCACAGGAAATGTATGAACATTGATGTGGAATGTGTTGTGTGTATTGTGATATAATTTGGAAAGTAGACTTACTTGTGTTTCTTGATGTCACTGATGCCATTCTTTTTGTTTCCTAGTCTTTCTACTGGGTTTACCCTGGAATGAAAAAAAAGAGATGTTTATATTTGTTCAATGTGAGGTTTAATAACCCTGTGGATGTTCTGTTCAAAATAAAACAGCCAGGAAGCCTCACCAGGACACTCACTTGATTAAATTAGCCTAACACATGGCTTAATAAACCCCACAGCAGCAGCATCTAAACACGAGTTGCTGCCACATTTGTGACAAATGTGTGATCAATGGGGATATGACCCACGTCAGTGTGACTATTATTCATAGCTCTACAATAATTCAGTAATTATTCTCAGTGATAGTGTCTGGTATTCTCCACAACAGAAATTTACACAGTTATTCACTGATTATCTGTTTAAACCAACAGTCACTATGAAGTATTATCCTCATATCTGATTATGGGTCACCGTACTTGCAGAGTCTCCTGATGAGGTCATCTGGACGTTTGCCTATTTTCTTGGGAAAGTCCACCTTCTCGATGCCATGGAGGACCATGGTGTAAATCTTTATGGGGTCTGAGCCAGCAAAGGTTGGACTGGAATAAGAACAGGTTTTCAGATGTCTTGTTATTTGGAAAGGTAAAATTTCAGACTACAATGTTCAAAGGATGCGTTCACCATTTTGGAAAATATATTAATTTGCTTTCTATCTGCAAAAAAGATTTGAAGATCAATATATCTCACATGCATATTTTTGGACTTAGGTCAGAGTCAGGCAAATTGTTTCTGCTCAATTCCAGTATGTGTGTTAAACTAGGCTAACCATGTCCTGACTGTACCCAACACACAGACTCAAGATTGATATCTTGTCCTCTCATCTCACTGTCTGAAATAAAGCACACGTGTGTCCCAAAATGTTATTTTAAATGTATTCCTTTATAAATATAGTGCAATACTAAATGACTTAAACAGCTGAAATGCAAGAGTCAGATAGTTTGCTATCACAAATAATTTGGAAGCAAATCCTCGTCCAATATTCAGCATAAACAAGTGTGATGTAGAGACTTGAAGTTAAACTGCTGCACACATGAAAAATATTTGCATATTCATATATTCTGGCATTGTTAGGGAGAAAGTATAGGTGCCATTTTAAGGATTTTAATGTGGTATTATACTTACTATCTGCAAAAACCATGCCAGACACACATTAGAGATTTTTTATATATGCCTTAATACATGTGTGGAGGGGATTTTTAATAGCATCAATATAAACAGAAAATATGGTTGTGGCATCCTTGGTTTTAAGGTTTTCTTCTCCAATAAGTGCAAATCCAAACAGTAAGAGATTCTATCTTACTGACTTGCCAGTGAGAAGTTCAAATATGAGGATTCCCAAGGACCAGCAATCTGCTCCAAAGTCATGGCCTTTATTCATGATGACCTCTGGGGCCACATATTCCGGAGTCCCGCAGAATGTCCAGGTCTTCTTTCCAAGGCCAATCTTTTTAGCAAACCCAAAGTCTGCCTAAAGGAAATACAGAGGAATTAGGAATATATGTTATAAAATCACGCAGATACAGAATTAAAAGCACATAAAGAACATCAGTCTAATAGTTAGACAAGTGTCTTACCAATTTGACATAACCCTCAGCATCCAGTAGAAGGTTTTCAGGTTTCAGGTCTCTGTAAACGATGCCCATAGTGTGGAGGTAATCAAAGGCCTCTAAGACACAACCAGTACAGAACCTGGCTGTGGGATCATCAAAATAACTCCTGAAAAACATAGAGCATAATAATGGCCAGTTTTAGGAAAGTATATCACTTTTGAAATTTTAAAGGAAAGTCTTTTTTCAAATTATGATTATATTTATTGTTAATATTGTCATAATATCTTTCAGACATTATGACAATATTAACTAATCAGACATTGATAGTAGAAACAAGTTCAAACAGGTTCATGTTCGGTGTCTTAAACCCTAAACCACTGGAGCAGCCCAGGAAAACTTAATACTTTCTAGAGTTTCGATGTGTTAAAAGCAATGTTCAAATTATCTGATAACATTTGTTGATTGATTGATGATTGATGTTTGATTCAGAGAACAATGAAACAATTCTTGGGAAAATTGGTGGGGTGGGGTTGAGCTACTTTGCATACCAATGCACATTCAGAGGTTCTATTTTGTATAGGCTTTTCTATGACTAGTGATATAGGCCCAAACATGGTCTCACCTTGTGTATATATTTAATTTATACCATTTTTCTTCAGCTACTGCTACAAGCACTTTGAGAAAACGAAACCTAAAGAGCAAGAATAATGTCCTCTTCAAGGAGTGGTCAAATTTGTCTGGTGTGCCAAACCCACTGTATCTCAGTTTCGACCTGTGAATCTTGCCTGGGTTCAGTGCATGCCGACTTGGCTCTCATAGGCGTTGTGCCTGTTTTGTGCTCACCTTTCTCAGGCTTAAAAGCAAGGGATTGTGGGCGTTTTGCTGCTGTGGCTGGGGATGTGTGGTCAATACGGAACCCATGGACATCTTGGACATGTTTGATGGGCAGGAGTCTGGTGATCAGCTGAGTTTTTCCCCTGGTTCAGCTGACCAGGTGTGTTTGCTTGTGACCTAATTTTCCTGCCATCATGAAATATGAAGAGGGGATGGCAGTGGAGCCTAAAAACTGAAAGCTCCCATCTCCACTTGCATTCCCATCACCAAAGTGGAGGGAGTATGGATACCTTCCTGTTCCTCCTATGCAGCCCATGGCTTATTTTGAGATAAGACAGTTAACACAGTTAAGTAGCTACAGCAATCCTCTGCTGGATCCCAACTCGAGACTCCTGGGCAGGCTATTTGGGCTGTTTTTCAACTTAAGTGACGGGTGCCATGAGGCGTTCTCAGGGCTCAACTGCTCAACGGTGGGACTGCTGTGATCACCGCCATCAACCGAGAGGCTCTGTGGCAACCTTGGCTCTGTCTCACCCTCCTGCTCCTCCTCTGCCTCCACAGCCACGGTGCTTATCAATACAACCAGCTGCCGTTTAGTTACTCTATTGCTCCACAAACTGATATCACATACTGTATATTATGCTTGCGCTTTACTGAAACCGGAAAAAGAGCTCCCCTTTCAGCTTGTTGTTTAACTGGGAGTGGCTATAATCTCAACCAACATTAGAGTGCGACTCTCACAGCAGACAGTGGAAGCGCTGACAGATCTCCTTTGTTGTGTCACACCCTGCAACGTTGTGACAGCTCTTGCTGTTATAAAGCAGCTGGGCATGATGTCAGCAGCTCGTGTGGTGATTCCACTGGGTTAGTGGAATACATTTGGTCTGTAGGATGCTTCCCGTTTCGCTTTGAATTATTCTGCAAATTGATTGATATCGGTGGATTTGGCTGTGGCAGAGCCCATATCCTACCTCAACGTTACTCCACAAGTGAAAGCCTTTGTGGACACGGTCTTTAGGAAATAGAATGTTAGTTATGCACTATTACCCCAGATTTGATGATTATAGGTGCAGCCCTCTAAGTTCTGGGCCCCACTGGTTCCTTAATAGCTAAAGAAAAAATTTTTGGGAGCCAATTGCATGGCTCTTATGGTCCGTTTAAACACAAGGTGAGACCATGTGTGGGACCCCTGTTGGAGATATCGCATGACCATACCAGGACACTGAATGTCGTGGCCTAATGGTTAGAGAAGCGAGCATATGACTAGAAGGTTACCAGTTCAATCTGCTGGACCGGCAGTAGAAATCTGGATGGAGAAAGTGAAAAAGCCTTACTGACATGATTTAATGTCGGATTCTAAAGTGGAATGATGTTTGTTCAGTTCAATAAACACTATTTGTAGGAAATTATCTAACTATCCTCTGCTGCCTGTTCAAAGCAATGAAAAGTTCACCTTCAAAGAGCAGAAGTGTACTCCAGGGTGTGTCAGTACACTATGACATCACTGTTGGTTGCATGTAAACTTTCAGCCAGAGAGGGCACTGAAACACTGTGTTTCAGCCTGTAAGTTACTCTTTAATATCAGTAAATGGATGTTTTCATTTGTACTTGTAGCATAGGACCTACACTCACATATCCCGCAGCACAGTCCACAGCTCTCCACCAAGACATGCCTCTAGCAGCATGTAGACAAACTTATCATCCCGAAATGTTCGGAATAACCTGAAAGACAGCCACAATATTATTTGTTAAAATACTGTGTTACATTAAAAACACAAAGTAATTCACCTTACCCGCTTGCATAGTAGCAAAAACAAAACATAAATTAAAAAGTTGAACCAAAATAAGGACCCCTATATATAAATAATGATAGTGTTTGGTATTATGATGTACACTGGTGGTGCAAGTCTAGTAGAAATATCACTAATGTATTGGTAATGCAATGCTGGAAATATAATTGCTGATGGTACAGCTCTTTAGGTAAAAAGACTTTTGATAAAGGCTCTAAAATATCTCACTCTTTAAATTTTACAACCTATGAGTACTGAAACTTCGAAGAGTTCTTGGAATTAATTTCACACTGTGAGCCCATAAAAAACTCTGAACTGATAAGGAAAAAAACGCAGTGGCAGTAGGAGTGTTAGTGAAATAAATGGGAGAGTGAACATTAGAGTCTTTGAATGACTGCTTGCACAAGGTCTTTTTGTTAAAGCCATAGTCCAGATAAATCTAAGTGTAGTGGTCAGCAGCATTCTTGGAGCAGGTTACTTAGCAACTCCAGTGAGAAACTAACACACTGACCAGCCCCCATCTTCTCCTTCAGGAAAAAAGGTTTGTGGCGGATTGATCCGTTGGCTAACGTACACATTCTCTAGCCTCTTCTGTTCAACATCTAAATGCTTCCACTAGCTCAGATTATGATAAACATCGTCCTATAATAATGTTGGTGCTTTAAAAATAACACCTTGCTCTTTGTGAGTAAAGAAACCTGAATCTTTAATGTGTGTGGCCCACACCTGATGATAAACGCAGAGTTTGTTTGCTGGAGGATGTTTTTCTCAGAGTAGATGTGCTCCTGCTGTCTGGTGTCCACAATGTGCTTCTTCTTAATGCACTTTAGAGCAAACGTGATGTCCTTGTCCCTCAGCTTCACCTGAGAAACAGCAGAGAGATGCTCATTGAGCAAAGCTCACTGAGGTACACCAGAAATACAATATATATCACAGCTAAACATTACATAAAAACACCAACAACTAAACATTGATGGAAAGTATTTATAAACTATAAACTAGACTTATATATTAAAATTAAGCAACAGTGCTAAATATTGAAGATGTAGAAACTGCAGTCACTTTAATGGCCACTAGAAAAAGGATAATCTGATCGTAGAGAAGAAAAGGGGAAATCTCAGGCTTCTCTCATGTTTTAGATAGACTACATGTCACTACATGTCATTTAAATGTTTGTCCTTGTGTTCTATGAAAGAGATCTGATTTTAAGGGGGCACTCTACTAATTTCACCCATCCTATCAATCAAGCACGAGAGTGCTGTACAGTATAATGTTTTCTATGGCCAAAGAGAGAGCTTTACAAAATCTGAAGGAATAACCTTGATGATATTTTGAGGGCTAATAATTGAGCTGGGTTATAGGAAGCTTAAGACACAGAAATGTTGGTACGTGACTCATACGAGGGACTAATAGTCAGGATATCTCAACCTCTGCTTGCTTTAATTTCCAGTCATTGCTTTCGAAATCTGTCTCTCTCAAGGTATTTTGTCACAACTCGTGCAAGAAAACACTAGGAGCAGGGATTTTTTGGACCCAGACGAAGACCCAGCAGGCAGAACAGGTTTTGTGCAATGCTTTATTAAACAACAGGTAATTTACAAGTCTTTGGTAGGTGAGGGTCAAAACCATAAACAGTCCAGAAAAAGTCAAAGTCCAACAACGAAAAGAGGCAAAAAATCTGTTAACCAAAATCAGAGGCAAAAACAGGAGGAGCACGAGCACGAGGAACAGGCCGGAACAGGGAACACGCAGGAAACAAGGCACACAGCAAACGTATAACGAACTGACAAAGTAAGAGGGGGACACATGGACTCCCCAACAATAAACCCTGGATCACAAGTGACCTGAAGAATCTTCTGAATGAAAAAAATAGAATTAAAAGTGAATTGAAAAGGGTGCAGCGTGAGCTGAAGCTGAGACTGAGAGAGTGCAAGAACTCCTACCGACAGAAACTGGAGAATAAACTCCAACAAAACAACACCAGGGATGTGTGGAGGGGCACGAGGCAGATAACAGGCTTCAACATCAAAGACTACCAGCAGGAGGGCAGCCTGGAAAGAGCCAACGAGCTGAATGTGTTTTTTAACAGGTTCAGCACAGGACCCCCAGCTGGGCCCCCCCACACAGGACCAGTCCTCTTCACACCCTCTCAGACACCTAATCAACCCCTGCTTTACCCCACCCACCCCTGCTGAGCACCCTGGATCACAACCCCCCAACTCCAACCTCTAAAGGGATGACGGCACCCCCCCCCCTCCCCTCCACGTGACTGTGACAATCGGCCAGGTGAGGAGACAGCTGGAGAGACTACGACAATGCAAGGCTGCAGTCCCTGATGGCATCAGTCCCAGGGTCTTAAAGTCCTGTGCGGCCCAGCTGTCTGGTATCCTGCAACACATCTTCAACCTGAGTCTGTTGCAGGAAAGGGTACCTGTGCTATGGAAACAATCGCACATAGTACAGGTACCGAAGAAAGCCACCACTTCTGGCCTCAACGACTTCAGACCAGTTGCTCTAACGTCACATGTCATGAAGGTACTGGAGAGACTGGTTCTGACCCA
>JBBPCS010000533.1:0-12716 GCA_037974645.1 Hollardia meadi | reverse complement strand
TGCTTCACAGTAAAAGCTTTTACCTGGAGAACTGCAGGGTGGCTTAACTGGTTATAAGAAGTATTCAAGCTTTTATATAGAGCAATTTAGATGTTATGCTTGAATTTAGATATTTCTGTAGCTACTTTTGGCCAGATGAGTCTTTTTGAATAAGGGAACGGATCTGGAATGGATCCACACCGAATGAGCCACTTCATGAACGAGTCCAAATTGGATCCAGGCCGGATGAGTTGCTTCATGAGCGGATGCGGGTAGGGTGTGGGCCAGATTTGGTCTGGATCCGTGATCCTCATCTGTTCTGGATCCGTCCCACCGTGCAAGTGGACTCTGATCCGGACCCGATTTGCGGATCCGTTCCGGAGCCTATGACACCTCCAGCATGTAATTCACTGTTTGTTTTAGGGTTGTCTTGGTTCAAACTAGCAATTCCATGAAATTTGCATTAATATGGTGTTTCAGAAGAGTTTGTAAAGCTCAGCAGATAATTCAGAAGTGAATATCATTCATTACATTCACACTGGGATTATCATTGTCTTTAATTTGGTCCAAACTGGACTGGTTTTAAGGGGGCAACAGAAATTAAACAAGAAGGTAGGATAGGCATACTGAAAAAGCCTGTTCAGTCAACACTCAAACCTGCAGTGCAGAACTTCTGTCTCCATCTTCTGGCAGTGAGGGAAATACACAAACACTGTCGATATGCTTATGATGTCACAGGCTCCGACTGCACTTGTACTTGCGGTAGCCTGGTATCCAATGGCTGTAGCTAACTCTGTCACTACGGTTGATCCCCCGTTCTACTATGGAAAACCAGTCTTTGCTAAAATGCATCGCTACCGGTGAGTCCAGGACACAGACACCAGTTTAAAAACTCCCCTATACTGCGAAATACAGAGAAATTTATCTGGAGGTGATCAACTTAAATTGTTGACTTTGTCTATAATGTCTATACTGTTACCTCCGCCAAGGAGGTTATGTTTTCATCTGTGTCTGTTTGTTGCTTTGTTTGTTTGTTTGTTTTATCACTAGGATTACGAATAAATTACTGAATGGATTTCCACGAAACTTTGTGGAAAGATGGGGCATGGGCCAAGGAAGAACCCATTACATTTTGGTGTAGATCCAGATAAAGGGCCGGATCCAAGAATTTTTTTTATCTCTTTCTTTAACATTGTGAGATAGGGCATTTTTCAACATTTTCATTAATTTGCAAAAAAGTTTACAAAATGTTTACCTGATGAGCATAGTCCATTTAACACTGATATGAATGATTTAAATACGACTATGTTCCACAGAAGCTACAGTAATGACAGATCTGGATATGCACGAAAATCTGTGATGTTCGTTTGGTCATATGTTTAAAACTATTGGAGTGACATAAAAACTGTTAGTACCTTACTGACTTTTCATGCCTTAAATTAGAACTCAAGTGAGTCATGATTAGTGTTTTCAAGTGCATACCCTTAGCCTCCATCTATGCCATTAAATTTTCTTTTCCTTTTCAGATAGAGATACATTATGTTAGGAGGCCGGGGTAGGGGCTGGAATTTCAGATTGGCTAATGATAGTCATGTTCATGGAGGAACTATTTTCTTTCTACCAAACTACACCGCATCACAGCGCAGAAGGAAACACAAACCTACTGATGGATGAGAGGCTCGTGCTCGTGACAGGGCGGGATGTAAACATTACTGGTGCCCTCCTTGCCTGAGTTGTAATGTTAGCTAGCTTAGTTAGCTAGTCTCTCGTCCATGAGTAGATTGCGCTTCCTTCTGCGTTGTGATACAGAAAGAAAATAGTTCCTCCATGAAACTGCTCACAACAGGGTCTGAGGATTATCTTGAGGGTCCGGGTCATGATATTTGGAAAGAGACATTGCTGTTGAGTTTTTACATTTTTTTTGTTGTTATTTGCTGCTTTGAGCACCACATTGGTATTTTAAGATCTTACTGATTACTTTTAAGGCCCTTCATGGCCTCTCTCCCAGCTACATTTCTGACCTCCTAGTGCCGTACATGCCATTACATACTCTGAGATCCTCAAGCAGAGGTCTTTTGTCTGTTCCAGAGTCTAGGCTGAAAACTAGAGGGGACAGAGCATTTGCAGTCAGAGCCCCCAGGCTCTGGAACGATCTGCCCGAGGAAATCAGGTCAGCTAACTCAGTGATTTCTTTTAAGTCTCTTCTTACAACATACTTTTATCGGAGAGCCTTTCATGATTTTATCTGAGTTTTAATGTTTCCTTAATTTGTTTTTAAAATATGTTTAATCTATTCTTGCCTCTTCCTACATTGGTTTTACTCATCATATTGTTTCTATCTGTTGTTTTTTATTTGTGAAGCATTTATTGTCGTCATCATCATCGTCATTACATCTTTGTACTTGGTCGTATATAGAGTATGGTCTAGATCTGCTCTATTTGGAAAGCAATTTGTACTCTGTTTTGAAAAGTGCTCTATAAATAAAGTTATTATTATTATTATTACACGCAAAGTGCCATCTAGTTCCATTATACTGGAGAGAAGGCAGACATCTCTACAGCTGATATCTCCAAAACTGAGCAACTCACACCAAAACTGTCTAGATGAAAAATAGAACTACAGGGAAGAGGAAAAATATGTATTTTGGTGGTGAACTGTCCCTTTAAATCTTTTTTGCTTTCTGCTACTGTCAGCTGTCATTTCAGTGCGAAGTCATTGCAACCCTCCCCACCCCCTAACCTGGAGCTCTTCATAAAATCAAACCGACCTAATCTCATACAGACATGGAACAACTGGAAATAGAATTACAGCGGTGATTGAATAAGAATAGACGTAATATAACATCATGCTAAATACTGTAACAATAGTAACACATATGTTATTTCTTACTTTGAAGGTTAAGCTTTTTTAACCTTCACAAAATGTAAAATGAGTCACAGCAATGGGTAGTAGGCAATGAGTACAAGGTATTTGGAGCGTCTTAAGAGTCAAGAAATTAAGTTTTTCAAAGCCAGAAATTTCAGAGGCCAGTGAAATAATCTTTAAGCAAGTAGTATTGAGCAACAACCCAGTCAACATACCCAGATACCTTCTGGTCATTTGGGGCAGTAAAATAAGAGGAGAATGAAAAGAAACCCAAAAGAAAGATGAGGACTAAACGCTGAGAAACAGTAAGATAAAAAGGCCTAAAAGTCGACCTTCACCATAATTCTCCCGCAGCCTCCCACTGCCCAAAATAGGGTTCAACCAGGTGGACTGTGAGGGCTTTTGTCCAGAAATTGAATGAGAAATGATTACAGTGATAGGCTCAACACCAGTGGGCTGCAAAATCACGATGTGTCAGGCTCCCTCACTCGCTCCCACCCACCCCAATCACAACTCACATTTTAGCAAGGACTCCAAAAAACATGTGCTCTGAATCAAAGCAATTTTAGACACTAAGGTATGGGGAGAGCAGCAGAATTGGCGGACCACAGAGTGCTTTTGATTGTAACATACAGATTGATGTGTCAAAGTGACAATTACTGGAATACACAGACCAGAGAGTAATCTTAAATAGCTGATTTGATACTGCAGTATTAGGTTAACCAAACAAATCAACAAATCCTACTATTCTGAATACATTATTCTCCTTTTGCTTCAGTTTAATGATACAATTTTCTTGTTTCTGGGAATATTATATTGAAATTGAATCCAACTTTCAGGCTTATTTAGACAATGTCAGTAACATAGAAAGTACACAAATGGTATGACAGACCGCTAGTTCATTGTTTTGAGAGTATTTGTCTAAAGATGAAGTGTACCTTGGATGCCAGGGCTTCGGCACTTTCTCTACACGCTCTTTCGATTTCCAGGTGCTCCTGAATGGCAGTGACCTCTTCAATGACCATCTGAGACACTAAGAAAACAAGACAAAAAAAGACCATTAAAGACAGAAAAAAGAGCACTGAATGTTTTGAAAGCCCCTACACTGTCACAGTCTGATTTTGAGCTGTTCCTGAGAATAGTTAACAATTATGAGAAGGGTGTAGTGAAATCTTTGGTTGTCAATCCACAACGGTGTTCCAACATCTCACTGTGAGACACGTCCACCAACAGAGACCAGCAACAGCTCAAACACAGTATCAGAAATTTAGGACCAAACTCTCATAGGATCTCTGCTACAACCAATATCTACCAACCAGCCAATCAATATACAACATGAAGTTATGTAGAATACACTGGCTGACGCAGCATTGTAAGCACCTGTACATATGGTTTATATGTATTAATGAAAGACATATGTATCAGTTTGTATTACACTATATAGGCTAATAAAATATAAGTTTTTCATTTTTTTCAGCAGTAATAAAATATCTCGGAGAGTACATAATCAATATTTCATATATAGTTTGCCAAGACGAAAGCAGAGATTTCCGTACACTATGCAGTTTTTCACTTTAATGTGAAGCTTTCGGTCTATCTGACCTTCATCAGAGCAAACACAACTAACAATGGACAGGCAGGCTAACAAAAAAATCACATTCAAATCATTAGCAGCATGCAGCACACCTGTTGCACCCCAGTGGTAGAGGCTTCACCTCCTGGGAAATGCAGTCTCTAGATACCAGTGAGTACTGTGAATCATAGGGATTGGAGCCTCACTTACAAACACAATAAAGTACATTAAAGTATAACATGGGGTGAGCACAGTGAGTATAGACAAAGCAAATGTAATCAGGAAGCACCTAATAGTAAAATCCAACAGTTACATGGCATAGTTTGTCAAGACAAATTGCAGAGCTAGATAATTCATCTGGGCAGATTTCCAATCAAAACCAAATTTTAGTTGTCTTTGTGACCTGATTCCACCTCGTATTTCACTCATATATAATTCACTCTTATATGTGCATGTCTGTGTCTGTTATCCTACACTTTTGAGCTGGCTGATATTTCCATCACCTGCAACTCTGGTCTGTCCTCCCTAAGTCTGCACTGTCACTTCATTCTACATTAGGAGAGAAACACACATGTATTTAAATGAATGAACTGTTTGCATATAAGTCACGGGTTTTACTCCTCCAACTGACCTGAAATCAGGTGTAAAAAACAGAGAACACTACAGACACAGCAGCTGACAGAAAGAGGAGGTCCTATTATAAAGATATTAGGTGAATAAACATAAAACCTATAAAAAGTTAAGCTAAAGGGCAACGTGTTTTCAATTGTTGTTTCAATTATTGTGCTTTCAAGTTTTCTTTTTTCCAGGTTCAATAATAACAACACCAAGCACATCATGTTAGAAAAATTAAGTACACAGCTGATAGTCATCACTGATCAATCGCGGTGACATAATGGTAAAGTAGTTTGAATTAAATGAAAGAACACTGCATTATTTGGGGGGAAAATTAAGCCAAACTCTCTTTAAGAAATATGGCATATTCAAAATTCCCTACGTGTCCGTGAAAACACAATACTCCAGAAACACAAAATAAAGGGCGTCACATGTCCACAGTCTTCTTGTCAAATCAGCATCAATTTAATCCATAAAGATAAACTGTATTTCTGTACAAACTTCACATTTTGTATTTTGTCGCCTGAACTCACTACCAGCCTTTGTTGGTTAGTCGTGCGACTTGAGTGGGAGAACACAGTGGGAATAAGAGGCGGACCGTGGTGGATGAGATAAACGCCGAACACCGACTCATAACACTATTGATTCACTGTCTATATTGTGTGTGTGACAGTATTTGAGGAGGTTTTTGGCAGTTACTAAAGTAACAACCCGGTTTGCTGCTTCAGTTTGGTGCTTGAAAGAATGCACCCACCTTCCGATAATATTAAACGTGTGATTTTATGGGAATGTCAAGACAAGGAAGACTGACAGACAGCTGGGACTGAGTTTGACCACCTTACTTTTGCCATAAAAACACTGCACTATGTAGCGAAGACACTTCAATGGGTGTACATCAAACAAGCTTTCTTTAATCTACCTGTTCACATGTTTCGGCATCATCATGTCTCGCCTTCTTGCTGTGCAGTCTGAAAAACAACTTTGGTGTTTCATTTTTAGCCTGCACCAACAGACTCAGAGTGACATTGGTCTTAATCAGCATGGCACAGTGACTGAACAGAACAGATGTTCAGTAATGCAGTAATGTAGTAAGTGCATCTTATGTAGTTCTCCAGCTGTAAGAGACAACGAATGAGAAATGTAATAAATATTATATGAAATGGCCACAACTTTGGTATTTGATCTAAACTTGATCAAATGTTTGAAAATAGCAAAGTTGTATCGTGATCAAAAAGTGGTGGTGCAAAAGCACACATTTACTCCCCCAAGTCTAATAAGTGGAGGTGCAGCTGCTCCACTTGCTCCATTGCTCAGGTGCCTATGGATAGGGACAAAGTAAACATTTCTATCCATGTCAATTAAAAAAAAACAAGGCAACAGAAATTTTGTCAACAGTGAAAATAGTATCCTTTCTGGCCCTACCAGTAACAAACGTCACCTTGTTAAGATGCATAAAAACAACCATTAACCACCCAACATTATTTTGCATGCACAATAAAGTTTACGAAACTTTATTTTGACATTACTATAATTGCCTGTATAAATTATAGTATAAAAGCCTGTTGAAAGAGTAATGGGCATTGCTATTGTTTAGTCTTGCAAGAGAATATGGGCCTATTGCTGTATTTCTTGGGTTTGTGGTACTCCAGAGTATTGCATGTTCATAATGTTGAGGCACATGAGACAGATTTTAAAAAGACTTGATTCGGATTTACTAAATGAGCGGGTGCATACCTGTTAATTGAGATTAGAGTGCCATAACACTTGACACTGAAGTATATTTCCCCTTGCTATTGTGTCTGTCATCAGAGTAGCCTCAATGGTGAGTGACCTATGAGCATGATTATGATATGAATTCAAAGAAAGTGACCTAATGTTGTTACCAAGGTATCTTTTATTCACATAATAACAATGTGTATGAGTATAGACTGAATATATGTAGGAAACAACTTAAGAGCATAACTATGAGTAAGAGTTTAGAGTGTATGTGGGATTTTTTATTTGTTAACTTTGTCTGCCTGCTGTTTGGTGCTGAGCAGGTAGTTTACAGTAAATTTATCAAAGCTTTTCACTGAAAACAGATGAAAGTGAAATTTGAGTTGGAAACCAAAACAATGAGATAAAAGACGCTAAAAAGCTTCATAGAGCTGAGGAGTGATAAGCTCAACTTCAGAGTTGGTTCTAATCATTATGAGTGACACCTTTTCAACCACTGTTGATATTAACAGATCACTGA
Source organism: Hollardia meadi (assembly GCA_037974645.1). NCBI lineage: Eukaryota > Metazoa > Chordata > Actinopteri > Tetraodontiformes > Triacanthodidae > Hollardia > Hollardia meadi. The sequence continues at coordinate 5,447 of JBBPCS010000533.1, read as the reverse complement.
TTGATATAGCTTCAACTAAACCTAGGTAGTTTTTAGTAAAATTACAAATTACAAAAACTGTAATGTTATTTAAGCTGCAGTCACGCCTCAGTGCAAAAAGTGCACCTTTAAACAATTCCCCGCCACTAATTTCACACATTGTGGTTGAGTGAGGAAGAAATTAAGCATTAGAGCCACTGCTGTGGGCAACTCCTTCCCAGAGTAACACCTAATTAAGAACTTGATGAACACCAGCGGCAGGCGATATCTACTTTGTTCAGACGCCATCCACATCAGTCATTCAATAGCACTTAGCTGCCAGTTTTCATCTTCGGCCTCTTCTCCGTTCATCTGCGGCTGTCTCCATAATGCTGTGGCCACACTCAGCAACCTACAAAAGGACGCCTTGAACTAAATGACATGTTAATTATAATTACTGGTAGCCATGGTAAATAAACAGCGGTGGAAGTGTTGAAAGTGTATGAACACGAGTCAAAGGGGGGCCCTGACACGTCAGAATTGACAGTCTTAATTGTAAGTTTCGGCCTCCCCATCATCATCACTCCATCTTTTTTCTCTCATCTTTTTTGCCTGTCTTTTTTCATCCTCCTCTCAGGAAAGACAGTGATTACCCCTGTGCCGACGTGCTGCATAATGGTATCAGCGCCGCCAGCGGAGCAGTGAATTAAATTGTATCTGCAGCCACTGTGAAGGCTTGATGAGGGGGGCAGATGCCTTTGTGGTGTTATCATTATAACACAATGGTCATGTTGTCATCAACCTTGCCATTGGCAATTGAAAAGGCATGATTGTGTGTTGGGAGCTTTTTCTCCTGTCCTCCCACTACCTCCCCCCAACCAACCCTGCTGCCCCATCCCCAGCCGTTTCGTTGTGAATAGGAGCAATTTTCTAAGAGCTATGAAATCACGTAATAGGTCCTAATATGCAGCTGCTTGGCACAGTGAGGCAGCCTCTATTAACGCGGAAGTCAAACACAATATGTGCTTTGGCTGGAGAATCACTGAATACATGAGCACAGGCCAGATTTATTCAGATGAAAATCCACACAACTGTCACCATTACAATAACAAAATATTTGCTCTGTCTTTTGATATGTGGTGCCCTATTTCAAATTCTGTCTTCACAAGAGTGGTCACAGCAAAGCATTCAACCTGTAAAGAAAATCATTTTGGAAAATTCAATGGTGGGCCAAAACATTTGAAACGTATTTGTAGTGTTTGGAAACAGATTTGTGATAAAAGCAGGAGCAGTGACAGTGCTATTCCAATACCATCATCTTTGTCCTGGTTCATAGGTTCATATATTTGAACAGCTAAAAAACATACGTTTATTACAAAAGAACATACTGTATGTTCTCTTATCAATGCATATGTGTTATCACTAATTAGATCATACAGGCAATGGTAGGCCAATCTGATACACCTTCTTGTGTATGCTCCTAAATTTCCTAGTGCCAATGCATATATTGACAGTCCCTCACTAAGCTGAATTCATATCACTTTTTATGTTGTGTATGTCAATATTTTCTTGACACTTGATCTTTGAAAAAAAAACAAAAAACGAAATGTTGAGATAAAAATGAGTGTCATTGAACGTCAGAGCAAAATGATACAATTAATAAAGCTTCAGTTTAACAGACATTGCATGTGTGTGTTTGTGTTCACTATGTTTTACTTCAGATAAATATTATTGTATATCAAAAGCACTATAGTACAAACTCAGATAAGTGGTCAGTTTTGGACATGAGGTTTGATACAAATTAGAATATAGTGAAGTTACATAATTGCCTGAGTGATGAAGCTACGCCATTGCTCGGTCAAGTGTTGGAGTTTCCCCATTAGCCGTAGCTTTTTGAAAATGAATAGGTGAGAACAGAACTGAGAGGATGACCACGCAACATCTTGCAGAACCTACATGCTTGAAGCAAGAGGCGCAATGACTTCACTTTTAGCACTCACACCGCTGAGGCAACTATAAACAAAGCTTTACAGAAAGGTGTGGACATTCCTCAGTTATGTCTTCAGGAGCATGTTGACCATTCACAGCTTCGACCCAGTGTTGTTGTTACACTGTTACTGCCTTCATCTTTCAAAGCAGTTTGTAACACAGGATTTCCATTAAGTCCAGGCCTAAAAACTAAAGATATATAAGTAATGTCACAAAGCCCAAAAATTATACAAGAGTACTGTAATCTATGGGTACTGCTCTCCTCCAGTCATGATCACGTATTTGCCCACTGAAATTCGCACAAACATAGCCAGCCAATCAGGGCGAGCCTACTCGAATATGTGGAAACACTATCGTATATCAGGCTGTGAAACCGCTGACAACTATCCTTTTCTCTTCAGCAATCGATTGCCCACTGATTATGTTATTTTCCAAAGGAATGGAGTTGCCGCTTAACGAACCTCGTGCATGCCCTAGTTATCCCAGTCTTATTGCCGGGGCAGACCCATATGCTTACTGCTTCGAGTGCCTCGGCTGTGATCACGCAGAAGACGGTGTTCAGCAGCCATCTACCTGTGTGGAGTGTGGAGTGCTGAGATGACGGCTTCACCGCCTGAAGATGACACCATCTCCTTGACTGCAGTACGGCGAGACTTCTCGCAGGTATTGCAGCGGGTCGTGCTGGGCTCCCGCTGCTCCCACTTTCCCTGGGCGTCGCTCACCCTTCACATAAGGCTATTTCATGGTCTTATGTGGCACATCGCCAGTGTTGCAAAGCATCCTCACACACACTTAGCGCCCCCCTCCTCCCCTGGTGGTGAAGGGCCAGCGTGTGTGCGCTGCTGTAATTCATTTCTCCTCGCTCAATCGGGCGTCTTTGAGTGTGGGCCCGTGCATGCTGGTTGCTACGGCAACCCCCCTGCGAGGCGGCTGAAGAGGGGAGCTATATTTCTACTCAAGGGAGAAATACACCTCATTGCTGCCTAGTCTGGGCGATATACGCACTAAACAGAGGTTACTATGTAGTAACCCTCTGATGCACTGCTTATCTCTCTCCTCGTCGAGCCCTGCTAGCATTGTGGGGAGGGACGGCCATGTTGATGTGGACGATCATGCTGCTGATGTTACTAGCCAGCCAGCTGTGAAGTGTTCATAGACCGCCTTTTCCACTGGGCCGGTCTCCCTATTATGGAGGGGCTGGCAGCAGAGTGGGCCGCGGAGGTTTATTCAAGCTTTTTTAGAGGTCGTTCAATAGCTGGCCGTGCGCCCCCTAACCCAGTTTTATAGGGAATGGCATTGCGCTTGGACGCTAACAGAGTGGATGGACAGGATGGTGAGGCTAGGTTACTCACTCTAGTTCTGCAGCATCCCTCCTCCTTTCAGGGGCATCAGGGAAGCTAATCTCTAAGTATTGTCATGGCCGGGTCCAAAGAGTGGGCTATGTTTCACACAGCCCAGTTGATCCTGCACCTGTCCCGGCATCGTTGGAACCCAGACGGACAGATCTGCTCCAGGCAGAAGAGCCGCTCCGGTGGTGAGAGTGCTGACCATGATGGGCTGCTGCACATTGATTGCCTCCAAAGATGGTTTGCCAGTCTTTGCTTGGATGGCAGGAAGGTGATCCCCCTCCTTGCAGGAGAAACCACCCACCCAATATCTGCCAGCGAGGACCCCTGTGGGACGGGTATCATCATATATGCCGGTGTTCACTGATGCATCCCTGTCAGGGTGGGGAGAAACCTGAGAGCTGTAGGAGGTGCGTGGCCACCCACGAAGTTGCCGCACATAAACCTCGTCAAGCTTCAGGTAGTGTCCTTGGTTCTCCATCACTTTATCTCCCTGATACAAGGTAGATATGTGTTACTGAGATCAACAGGCATGGCGGAGTACACTCCACTGCACTGTTGAAGCTGGCGGAGGACCTGTGGTTGTGGGCGGCGGAACACCTGTTATTTCTGAGGACTCACCACGTCCTGGGTCTGGAGAAAAGGGGAGCTGACCTCAAAGTGCCAGATGAGTGGAGGCTCCATCCCACGGTGGCAGAGCCAATTTGGGATCATTTTTAGGATCCAACATGGCGCCATAGAGGGAGAGCAACTTGCAGAGAGCTCTGCAGTTTTTCCCAAACTGAGGAAAAGGAAGAGAGACAGGCGAGCCGGGCTCCTGGTCCATACGAGGCGGCATGCTCACTGGCCCCTCCCCAGCATGTTGCTGGCCCACATACAGTCTCTGGACAACAAGCTGTGCGAGCTACGGGCGTGAATCTCTTTCCAACTGGACATCAAGAACTGCAACGTAATCTGCCTCACAGAGACCTGGTTGTCACCTGAAGTACAAGACCACACCATCGAGCCCCCGGGTTTCTCTGTTGACCGCGCGAACAGAGACGAGGGGCTCTCGGGAAAACGAAGGGAGGTATGTTTCATGGTTAACCGAGCCTGGTGTGACCAGAGAAACATTGTGACTGTTGATACCTTATGTTCCCCTGACTTAGAGTACCTCATGCTGTAGTGTCGGCCCTTTTGGCAACCCCAGGAGTTCACATTGGTTACAATCACCGGTGTTTATATTCCCCCCCAGGCCGACACGGACAGAGCACTAGAACAGCTACACAAGGCGATTAACGTGCAGGAAACCGCGCATCCGGAGACCGCACTTATTGTTGCTGGATACTTTAACCGGGCCAATCTCAGGACAACATTACACAAACTGAACCAACACATTCACTTTAAATTGTGAAGTTTGCGGAAGACACAGCAGTTGTGGGGCTGATCTTCTGCGACAGAGAGGAGGTGACAGCCCTGGAGCAGTGGTGCAAGGACAACCGCCTCTCTCTGAATGTCTCCAAGACCAAGGAGGTCATCGTGGATTACAGGAGGAGGGGGGTCACACACTCCCCAATAACCATAAACAGGACTGTGGTCGAGAGGGTGGACAATTTCAAATATTTGGGTGTCAACATCCATGAGGACCTGACATGGGCTGGCCACATCACCGCCACCATCAAAAAAGCCCAACAGCACCTCTACGGTCTCAGGTGCCTAAAGAAATTTGGCTTAAGACCTCAAATCCTCAGGGACTTCTACCAGAGCACCATAGAGAGCCTGCTGACAGGCAGCTTCATCACATGGTATGGCAGCTGTACCAGCAAGGATCGTAAGGCGCTGGAGAGTGGTCTGCACAGCGCAGCACATCGCCATGCGTGAGCTGCCCAGCCTGCAGGAACAGACGACTAACATGTATCAAAGTGTTTGACTAAACAAAACATAAAGTACTGGACTTAACAGTCTCTGGTGGCAAAACATACCTCAAGTCTTTTCCTAACTTTTATTAGAAAACTTAGTCAAAGTGATTGACTTGAAGCTGCTGAACATAAAAAATAGAACGGAAAGGTACAGCTTTAGAATAATAATAATAATAAAAACTGTACTTCTTGGCCAAGAACACCAGCCTATAGTATCAACATTTTGATGCTTCAAGGAGGAACGCAGGCAAGTTAC
>JBBPCS010000530.1:0-13324 GCA_037974645.1 Hollardia meadi | reverse complement strand
ACAAAAGACCATGTGGTCTCACAAAGTTCAGTTTGATTCACACCATAAAATACCTTCAGTTATGGATCCCAACAATTTTTACCTTATTAAATTTGATAAATACGGTGCCCCCAAGGTGCCAAAAGGCAAGTAAAGGTTATCAGACAAGTCAAAAATATAACTGATTCTAATACATTTATGATACTATTAATTTGATAATTAAAATAGATTGTAGATATATAAACCTTTATATGTCCATTTTAACCTCACGTCCAAGTGAAATTGATAAAAGAGAATTTATTTATTTATTTTTTTAATAGAAAGGCTTTTTCAAAATTCCCTTCATCTCAAATACAACTATGGTAATTAGTTATTAATTTAGTTATTAATTATTTGCAAGCACCGTATGTTTAGCTCTATAAGTTTATCTTCCATTACCTGCAGTGTTAGTTGTTAGCTTAACTGAAGTAACTTTACGGGAACAGCGTCTGTGTCAGTTTCAGTCCGCACCAACCATGACTATCTTTATCTTTCTCAGGGCTGTATTAACAGTTATGAAGAGAGTTTGATATGTACCCTTGGTACAATATAAGGTATTTATTTTAAGGCACATCTCTTTTCTTTAGCAAGAATGACAATAAGTCCTGGTCTTATAGTTTTATATATAGTATTATATATATTATATTACTTCTATATTACTTATAGTAAGTGTATACTATAGTATATTCAGGTTTTGCTAGCTAACCAGTCCTCTCATAATCTGATTTCTGATACCCATAGCTGATTGTCAAAAATTTCCAAGGACCACCTTCTGGAATAAATGACAAAAAAATCATGACCAAAAAATGGAAGAAAAAAAAAATACTGGGCTGGGACAGGATCTCACCACATTCAACAAACTGCTTTCAGCTCAGCATCACTACCTGCCATTATAAATCCAAATGTATTGTCGTCATATTTCCTCACCACATGCTTTAGAACTTTTGCGCATGATGTCTCCCACATCACTTTTTGTTTCAGAAACCATTGTGCCACTGTGTCCAAGGAAGCATTAGCTAGCTGTGGTAAACGTTAGCTAGTAGTTGCAGAACATGTTTTTCTTGTGTTTTCAAACTGGTCACTGAATTTATGCATTTTAATTTGACATTTTTTATTCATGTGAATTCTTGAGCACCTTTAGATATAGAAATAGCTATCTTTGTAAATTACAAAAAAAATGACTAATTATAACAATAATCTAACCATTTGGCTATACCGCAGCCCACTAGACGATGCTCTGAGGCCCACCAGTGGACCCCGGCCCACATTTTAGAATAGCTGCTATACACACACACTCCCACCCCACCCTGTCCTGGACATACAGTGACACACCTATCTCATTATAATATAAGCTTGAGGAAAATGGGACATGTTTGTTGGGAAATTAATAAACAATTAACCCTGCTATGACCAAAAAAGGAAAAAGAAATCCTGGATGTTTGTTGAAAAAAAGTTTCTCTTTTCTAGCAACTGATTGGAGTTAATAGGAATAGTAGAACGATTTTAAATTTCTTTTTAAACTCCATTTTAATTATTTAACTCATAGTATTAATACTTGATGTATTCGGTGTTATATTTGGCAGATGTGATAACCTTTTAATGCCTTTTGTTGGTTTAGGGGCTCTCTAGATACAATGGTGAATGACAAGGCATACTGAGCATAATGAACATTTCACCTACATAAATGCTGTCTCCTCCAATGCAAGTCCCACACAGCTAAGTTCTCAAGGTTAGTTAGTTTACAACGGAGCCACATAGGAACCACAGAGACAATCCTGACCTTGGTTATTGTGCCCCTCACAAGAGCTAAAGCTGGCCCGTGAATGGCTCAGTGTAACGAGTAAGTCTTGAAGCATTCAGTCATTCGGTCCAATAATTACTGTCACCTCAAACACTGAGATCTCTTCATCTCTGTTCTTCTATGGTCAGGCAGCGTGATCATGGCCAGAAGAATGATAATTAACACAAACTAGACAGTGGTATTATACTAAGTCTGCGCTCTTCCCCATTGGTATTTTAATTAATAATGCAGCTGATAAGCTAATTATGCAAGTTGTAGGGGCATTGCGTGGGGATAGGAAAAATAATTGCTTTCCTTGAGGAAAGCCTCATCAGTGGTCGGACAAAGCATTGCGGATTAAAACATAATAAGGCTTGCTTTGTTTTTCCTTCTCAGATTGTTATTAAAATGAGCTTGGTTGTCTGTTATGTATGGGGCTAAATAATTTCTCATGCAATCCATGTTCAAATGGAATCCATGTTGAATAAATTAAAAAAAGAGAAAATCCCATGCGATCAGTGATCAGAAAGTTGTTGTTTTTTTTTTTACTGTCCTCCTCCAGATATGAGTTTGTATTTTTGGTGTGCCACAGTGTGAAGGCCACCCCATACCCACTACAGGCCAGGTCATGTAGCTTGTTAATGAGCCTCTTGTTAGAGACCAGAGACTGTGATATGGGCTTCAGTGAAAAAGATGAGGAAGGTGACTCCACTCCTCCTGCTCCCGCTCCCTCTCCCTCTCCCTCTCCCCCACCCCAACCCTGCCTATCCTCTTTCACCACACCCTCTTCTTTCTTTCCCACTCTTCTCTCCCCCTCCTCCTCTCTCCTTACTCTCTTCCCCCGCCCTTCTGCCTCTCCCTGGTCTATCAGTGGAGTTACGCCAACAGGTCTGACAAAGGCCCAGGCTCTCCAGGAAAACGAGAGGGCTTAAAGCTCATAAATTCCATGCTGTACAACATGCAAATGTGCCCTCTGCTGATAAGAGAGCTTTTAATCCTGCTGCACTCTTGCTAAGTACGCTGTTGCCCCTATCTTTACTCACTCTCTATGTCACTCTACCTCCCTCTCTTATTCTCTCCTTTTCTTTTTCTCTTTTTTCTCTTCTATTTGTTTTTTTATGTTTATTGCTTGGCTCTTTATGATTGATTGACTGATTGATTGATTGATTGCTTGATTGATACTTTATTGTCAGAACAAGTCTGAAATTTGTATTGCAAAATTATTTATTGCGTCAATACTCTTTAATATCCCATCTCTCCTTGCCTATTCTATTCTATTCTATTTCTATTTCTATTTTCTGCTTTATTTGTTCTTAGTCCTGCCTTTCTCTTTAACCCAACCAGCCCCACCCTTACATCCTCTCACTCTCCTCACAGGCCCATGTGCTTTGTTAAGCAGCTGGAGGTGCCCCAGTATGGCAGCTACAGGCCCAACATGGCGCCCACCACACCTCGCGCCAACCTGGCCAAGGAACTGGAGAAGTACTCCAAGGTGTCCTTCGATTATGCAAGCTTCGACGCTCAAGTGTTCGGGAAGCGCATGCTTGCTCCAAAGATGCCCACCAGCGAAACCTCACCCAAAGCCTTTAAAAGTAAGAGTGGGCCGCGGGTTTCTTATGTATGGTTCTAGTTTTGTGGTTCCATTAAAAATGAAACTACAGCCAGGAGATGCATATATGGTTTATATATTGCCTATACAGACTGAATTATAATTATGTCTTATAAGAACAACAAGTTGTGATTTTACGGGCCAGCAGTGGGTAAGTTTAGCTCAGCACCCTGAAATCAGGGTGAAATAGTGACCCTGCCTCTGTCCAAAGGGAACTAAATCCACCTAACAGCACCTCTAAAGCGTAGGCTACTAATTACATTGTTTGTGTTATCCATAATAAAACCAAAGTGTAAAAATGACGAGTTGCGGTTTTACAGGGAGTTAATGTGCTGGGCTATTTCTTGGCTTGGAGCAGTGAAGCCAAAAAATAGTCCAGGATGCAACTCCCCATAAAACCACAAGTTGTCATTTTTCCATTTTGATTTTATTATGGATAACATGAAACAAGAAAGATATTGTGCTAATCACTGAATATTAGGGGTGCTGGTTGTTGGATTTTCTTACCTTTGGACAAGGGTAGCCTAGCTGTTTCCCCCTGGTTCCAGTCTTTGTAAGCTCATCTAAGTCTCACGCTCTATGATTTTTGTAACACACAGGCTCTCTCCCAACAAACATTACTTCTCTTGTGCTTGTTTTTTTCCCTGATTTTTCTTTCATCTTACATTATCTTACACACTAAGCATGTAAGGTTGTGTTTCCAGCCAGAAAATACTGTATATGTACAGTACCTTTCTTGTCTCTCTTCTCCACGCTGTTGTATCCAACTTTTATAATCGCCTGATCTGAAGTTGACTTTTGTCCTCCTACAGCTAAGCCCTCATTCCCCAAGTCATCTTCACCTAGCCTCAGTCTCCACGGTTACGGGAAGAGCTCCTCCTACGACTACTCCCATGATGCAGAGGCCGCTCACATGGCTGCCACTGCCATCCTGAACCTGTCTACACGCTGCTGGGAGAAGCCTGAAAACCTCAGCACCAAACCCCAAAACAAAGTAAAGAGAGCCCAGTTATCCATTTCTATGTTTTTTGTCATGTCAATTAGCACTTATTAATGACTGTAATTAAAGACTAACAGCATGGGAAATAAACCCTCATCATCTAGTTCCTAGGTGAACAAAAAATAACTTACAAATATGAAATGAAGCAGTTGTTTATGGGTGATGTCATTATTGTAACGTGCTACCCTGTTCTCCTCGCCTCAGCGCTTGGAGAAAGAGATTATTAGCTGATTGTGGCGCAGATTGAAACATTGCAGGCCACAGCTGGTGAGATGAGAGGGGATGGCAATGGCACCCCCCCATCAACTCTACATGAATATATCATCAGGAGACATTGGCTTACAAAAACAGTATGGTGTTGAGATGCAGTTGCATCACCTTTCCAGTCCTCTTCCATCCTTTCATCCCTCCATCCCACACACTTTTCATGTTGTTATTGAATATGGCTTACTGCCAGTTCCCTGGATTACTTTATGACCAGGTAGCCTTTTTTTCATTATCTGCTGGACAGATCTCCCACTCTCTTTCTCCTCCCCCGTCACTCTTTCTTTCATTTTCTTTTCACATCTCTTTTTCCTCTCTTTTATCTCCTCCTCCTTGTGCACATCTCACCGATTCACTCTCGCTCTCTCTCTCTCTCTCTCTCTCTGTCTATACCTCTCTATCTCATTCACTTCCTCTCTCCTCTCTCTGGGCACAGGAGGTGTAATTGGAGCACCACTTTCCCCCATATTGTGATTTTTAAAAGCCCTTTTGCCTCACAGAGGAGAGAAAGTGACTGCTTCATCATTTTTCGATTTCCTGACATGGTTTTAGGAAGATAAAAAGTGAAGATTAATGTCTCTGGCAGCGCGGCAGAGGAAGGTGTTGTTCAGCAAGGCACTGATCCAAGAGCAGGCCTTAGCTGCACAGTATTACAGTGCAGATCAAGCAGGGACTGATCTAAAATCAGAGTTTGAGCCAGTTGAAATCCAATATTGAAACATTGGAACACTGAGCTCATCAACCAGGGACAGTTCTGGGAACTGTTCCCGTTTTTTTGTTTTTTTTATCCTCTTCTCCTCACCCTTTGATTTTTTCTGGCCCTTGACCAGCCCATATGAGCGCCATTTTAGATGAATGCAGAAAACATGGCTCATCTCAGCCCTCTGTTTCTGGTCACCTGCCAGCACTATAATAGAGCATGAGAGATGAACTGTGCTGTTGGTGCTGTTGGCAAAGTATTTACAGAGAGCATTTGTTATCATTACTAGCATGCTTAACCGATGAAGGTGGTGCTCTGAATGCAAACATGCAGTGCGTCACACTACTGTATGAATGCATAAATGTTTGTTTGGGCAATTTTACAAGCAGGTAAAGGTTGGTGGGTGGAAAATAGGAAGACATCAACTCTTTCAGCACATTGAAGTTTAATGTAATCTGTATCAAAATTCCCTGAATGTGACTGGGGGTTATATGAAGTGATGATTGAGGAAAATGTAGGCATGTTAATGTAGTGCTGCAGCTGAATTTGCTCAAGAGGGTAATTAAATTAATCCCAACCATCATCGTACAGGACTGCCTCTCATATAGACTGTGTATATAGAAGTGCACCAGAGGAGACTGCATTAGTCATTTATATTTGAGAATATTTAAGTAGCTATGTCTCATTAATTTCTCCCACTTACCAACTATGTATTGAGCCCCCAAACGTTATAAAGTCTAAAATAAATTAAATAATAATTAAAATAAAATCATATGAAAAAATGTACTCGGTAAAGACTTATTTATTTATATAAATAATACGTATTTATTAATATTATTTATGTAGCGCCTTTCAAATCCTCAAAGCGCTTTACAACACTACAAGGTGCCACCTGCTCATTAGGAGAAGTAACCATTCACATATACACTCACACACCGATGACTATGCCTTCCGGGGGCAATTTGGGGTTCAGTATCTTGCCCAAGGACACTTCGACACGCTGACTGCAGGGGTCGGGGATCAAACACTGATCCTCTGATCAGAGGACAACCACTCTACCACTCTAATAATAGAGTGAAGTATATAAATAATCCACTGAATTGTGAAATAAGTCAGTATTCAAACTCACCTTGTAATGAAATGTTTTTTTATTTTCACGAGTTGTCACATGTCTTCGTCCCTCACCTCTCTGGGTCCTGAAAGGGTCTGTTGGTGGCCTGGTAGTTATGTGCTGTGTTATGATATGATTAAAAAATTATTTTCATATTTCACTCTATGTATTCATATGATTTTTTTATAGTCTTATTTATATATATACAGTATATATATATTAACACTTTGGGACTATGGAATCCAAAAAGGCATTTAGAAGCAACTTTTTAGTGCAAGATCATTGTTTGCATGAAAAGCTGTGATATGGCCTCAGTCCTGAGTATCTTCTCTGTTCTCTCCAGGAAATGGACATTGAGGTGGATGAGAACGGCACCCTGGACCTTAGTATGAAGAAGCCCATTAAACGAGAGGGCAGCATGTCTGGCACCAGCCCCGGGGTTCGGTCCCCCGACCCTTCTTCCTCCTCCTCTTCCTCGCTCCATCACGGTGGAAGCAGCGGCATGACATCACCAAACCTACACACCTACAAACAGGAGGAGTGGGAGGGACCTCTGGATTACACCAAACCCAACCGCCAAAGGGAGGAGGAAATGGACGAGGTCAGTGCAATTAGACAAGCAAAAGTATAAGCTCCAAACACTCAGTATTTCCTGTGATATTAGTCACAGAGGAAGTATTGCAGCATAAATAATAACAGACTAAATTCCCCCTAAGCTTTTTGAATTAGAAAGTCTTGCTTGTTTACATCAGTTTGTATTTCTCTGATCCCCTTGTCTTATTTCCTGTCCCCTTGTCCTCTTTCTATTATTCATTTATTTCACTGAAATGCAAGAGTTACTGTACAGTTAAAACATTGCACTGTTCAACAGAGGTGGTGTGTCAGGTGCATTGCACCATTCTGACTTTGGCATATGCTAATTTTTACTCCTTTGAACTTTCTCAAAAGAAATATAAAGGGCTTTGAGTGTAAATTTTTTATGAGGACACTCTGCATCACTTGTCTACAAAAGAATAAAAAGGGGATCAGAGTAGAGACTTGTGTGCACATGGTGGTTTGCAAAGTTTCTTTGCTTGTATACAAAAATGCAAACTATTACAAAACAACTGTCAATCGGAAGTAGTCTAAAAGTTGATACAATCCACACAACACATTAGTGCAATTGAAATGATAAAAGAATCACTGAGGATTTACCAGCACTTAAGTACTCATCTTCTGTTTTTTTAAATTGATTTTTTAGATGGAGCACACAGGCCAGTCGTTCGTCTCGTCCGACCCGGAGGACTGTGACATGATGCAGGACTGTCTGGAGGAGAGAAAGTACCCAGGAGAGGTGACAACCCCAAGCTTCAAGGTCAAGTTCCAGCCCAAGGATAACAAGAAAGAGCTGCTCTCGTAAGTGACACAAGTCTCCAGTCACACTAGTGGCTCTGTGAGGCTGTTGTGCTTTGAGCTAAATGCTAATGTTAACATGTTCACAGTGGCCATGGTGATGTTCTAGCAGGTGTAATCTTTACCATCTGTTAGTTTTGTTTGCATGCCAACTGCATTTCACTAACTTGCACTAAACACAAAGTATAGCTAAGGATGAATGTAAATCATTAGTTTTGTGCTGGACAAATATACATTTTGACCTGATGATGGCGCTAGATGAAAAGTTAAGAGCTCAGCAATGGTATTAGCCTACAATTGATCTTGAGGAGAATGTCACTACCTGATCTGAGTAGCTGCACAATGTGAGTAGCGCATGTGCGAGCACATCTGCCATATTGGAGAGCTAGGTACAGCAACTACATCTGGTCAAACCATACCAGAAGTGCAGTAAAACCTTTCATTTGTTATGTTAAATCATGATTATGATTACATTTGCTAATGACTAATTCAGACAGTGGAGTGTGGTTGCCTGCCATAGCATAGCTTTTTTTTAATGCTCATTTTACTGTTATTGTGTACTTTGTACATGTACTTTGATGCTTTGGCAATATTGTTCTTGAAACTTTCAAGCCAATAAAGGCCCTTTGAATTGAATTGAAAATAAAACGCTATGCTATGACAGGTATCCACGCACCAGTGTCAGGAAAAATCATCAAATACATCATCATACATCATCAAATATAATCATGATCATTATTAACAGCTAAACTTCACAAATTAACAGTTTTACCAAAGTTCTTTATGTGCTTTAAGTGGTGTTGCCGTACCTAGATGTCCAAGATAGCAGACCCACTCATGCATGCGCTGCTCAGTTCAGGCTGCTACTCAGAGTAGTGACAGGGAACATGAGTGTGTGTATCAAACGCTATCAAACGATCACCAAACTCATTAGAATTCATCCTCTGGGGAACGTGAATGTCTCTGCACAATTTCATTGTAATCCATCCAATAGTTGAAATATTTCAGTCTTGATCAAAGTGGTGGACTGGTCGACATTGCCATCCATATGGCTGCTATGGCTGCTCCACTGCTAGCAAGGCTAAAAACAAAAAATAGAATGAGGAACTTGTCATATTTAGTCAAAAATGTTCTGATTTAGTCCCTCTGTCTAACTCTCTCTGTCTTTCTTTCCTCCCTCTTCAGGTGCCCTACACCTGGTTGTGATGGCAGCGGCCACATCACTGGAAACTATGCGTCCCATCGCAGGTATAGACCTTTGCAGATTTGGGAGATACAGGTGGCTAGTGCTATCTATATAAATTATTGTATGAAATGTTAGCTTTGTTTAGAGTGAGATAGACCAAAATGGACACCCTCACAACTAATTCAAATATTTTATTTGATCCTGATATGCCAGCGGCAATAATGTAGTGTGAGCCTAGGAAGCAATGACAGTCATTGACGCATCAGTAATTTACCTCTTGCCGTCTGTCCTCTTCTTCCTAAATGACCTTGGTATGCCTCGCATTCTTGATTTCCCTTCACTCACGACTTTCTTCTCTCTCCTTTCAATCCTCTCACACTCGCTTTCCTTGCCTCCCTTTTCACCCTTCTCTCCTTCTGCCTGTCCTTCGCTCTTTCTCCTCTCTCTCAGTCTGTCTGGGTGTCCTCTCGCTGATAAGAGCCTTCGGTCCCTCATGGCGGCCCACACCCCTGAACTCAAGTATGTCTGCTCTACACCTTTACTGCCTTTCCGCTGCCACCTCAATCACTGCTACTGACACCATCCTACGCCACAGTGCTGTATTTTGCTGATGTTAACTTATCTTTTGTTGCTGCCTCAGCTGCTGCTACGTGTGCTGTTTTCTTTCTGCATCTGACTTGGACTATGCTTGCTTTCACTACAATCAGTTCAAGTAAATATGAAATAAAGCTGTAATTCTGTTGTACACATGGCTGTTAATAGGAAATAGACTTTTCATGACCCACTATTGACAGATTCAAGAAGTATTTAAATGGAGCTTGAATTAATTTAAAACAAAGATTGCTCGCAAGAACGAATATAAAATTGATCAATGTAAGCGGATCATTTCTCTCATGTGCATGATGCCATTTTCTCGAAGATATTCCACTATGAAGCATCTACATTGTTGTGTTTTCTGCTAACGTTGTATTAAGTCTTGCATATTACTCTGCCCTTTCCCAGATGCCCCACTCCAGGATGTGATGGCTCAGGTCACATCACAGGAAACTACGCCTCCCACAGAAGGTAACAAACAGAAAACACAAATGCATTTACCAAATTGCATACAAACACACACACATACACACAGTCAGTCAGAGAGGCCTAGTGACAGTTCATGGTAGAATTAGACAGGGATCACATACTTACACATTTCCACACTTTTCCATTATCCTATTTACGGTCGTATTAGGCGTTTTGAGTTGATTTGGTTTGTAATTTGGTTGAGCAACCTCTGTAAATTTTTTTCTTCCTTATCTTGTTCTCTCCCTTTATAAAGCAATCACCAGACCTTTTTTCAACCCTATGTTATCAACTCCATACTTTCTGTTTTCAGTCTCTCTGGGTGCCCGCGTGCCAAGAAAAGTGGAATTAAAACTCCTACCAAGGACAACCAGGAGGACTCCGAGCTTTTAAAGTTCGTACCGCTCAGAAAGCCATAATGTCTGCTTTTAGCGAGACTGACGGTAAAAGTGAAATGCAATAAAAAAGAAAGAGAGAGAGAGAGGAAAGTCACTGTGAATCATATGCAGAGATAGTGACCTGCCCCCGTAATTGAATCAAACAATCAGTCCCTCACTGATGGGAAAATACACTCACTGCAGATACTGATTCTGAATGTAGTTTGTGGTAGAGTATTGTAGAGTAGATTGTCAATACATAAGAAATACAAGGGCTTCATATTGCATTTGCACACAAAACATTTAATTTAACAGCATGTTGATAGCAGCATGTGATAAACCTTAATAGCTCTTGCATCAGTAAAATAATTAATTGCATAAATGTCAAATGCAGATGTAAGAAAATGAATTTGGGCCAGTAGAGAAAGTATATAACTTCAATCTTTATTATGATATTCTCAACTTTCTCTACAGTTTACATTTCTGGATTCTCCTTGTCTAACCTTGTTCCTTCTCACTCTCTTTATTTCTTTCCCTGCTGCCTGGCTTCAACACTTCTTCTTCTCCCTCTCCTGCTGCATAACTCTCCTCTCATCTCTTTCTTGTTTTCCTCCTTTCCTCTGCTCCCTGCAGATGCCCAGTGCCAGGCTGCGACAGCCTGGGTCACATCAGTGGGAAGTACGCCACACACCGTAGTGCCTATGGGTGTCCGCTGGCAGCCCGCAGACAGAAGGAGGGTCTCCTTAATGGCACACCCTTCAACTGGAAGGCCTTCAAGACAGAGGGGCCTACTTGTCCCACCCCAGGTTGTGATGGCTCCGGACACGCTAACGGAAGTTTCCTCACACACCGCAGGTAAACTGCACGCAGACAGAATGGTTAGCTGTGGGACGGTTTTGGGGTCTCCAAATGAGAAGACACAAAAACAAATTCATGGAAGTTCCTCAAACTTTCCAGCACAGGACTTTCTGTGCATAACATGTTCATTTAAATAAATAGTTCATCATTTTTATCATCATTTTATTTCGCCTATTGTTCTTATTCGCACTGTTGATGAGAATATCGATACCATTGTCATGTTTGTATGGTAAGTATGGAGCCAGAACAGGGAGATGGTTAGCTTAGCTTAAAGACTTGAAGCACAGAAAACAGCCAGCCTGACTCTGTCTAAAGCATTCTGACCAGCACACTCACTAACTAACATGTTGAATCTTGTTTCTTGTTTTTAATTTGACTGAATCAGAAATGTTAAATTACAACTGTGGTTTTGTGTTATGACAAGAAACCAGGAAGTTATTGCACCTGTTCAAGAAATATGTCTGTCTGTGTACTGAAAAAACTACAGAACCCCCCTGGTGTCAGGTGAGGAAAAAAAAATAGTCATGTCTAAATCCATGCGCACGGATTATAAACTGTGCTAACGGATTAGCAAACTGTGCCCATGGGTTTAACAATCCATTCCCTCAGTTTAGTAAACAGTGCTGGCAGTAATTGTTAAACTGTGCACACAGTTTACAAATCCATGGGAAAGGATTACTAAACTGTGAGCACATATTTGCTAATAATGTCAGGCTGCCCGACCGTGTCCTGAATATGCGCGAAAGTGGTCCTATCAGTAAAGTAAGGCTATAGCAAATGTGCCTGTTCAAAATGACTGAGGATTGAATGAGGATTTTTTATGTTGTTTTGAAAGAGGTGGTTGGTTTCGCTTGGCGGTGAAATTCACCATAATTTTCTACTGTGTTAAAAGATTGCACTGCTATGCCTGAGAAAGAGTTCTATGCAGCCCTCTGGCAATATTTAGAGAGTTTAAATGGTGTTTAATCAGTGGAAGTGTAATAGCTCAATATTACATAACAGGAAATTAAATCATAAAAATTCTTATTAAACAGTACTGGAAATGTGCTATTTCTAACAGTAACTATGGGATTTTTTTTATTATTTGGTGTTTGATGTCAGTTACAAAGTCTGGTGTAGAGGATTTATATCCTGTATCATTAAAAAAATCAATAAACTCCAATAAATTGAATTGCTTAAAAACAAAATTAGGAGGTTTACAATTCAATTTAGCAAAGAGTAAACTTTTTTTTTCTTTTAACTATTATTATTTTATACTGTGATGTAAATTTACAGCAACTTTCATGAAAAGAATTGAATTGAATTGTATTCAAGGCGGCACAGTGGTGCAGTGGTTAGCACAGGTCCTTGGTCTAGGTCCTGGGTTTGATTCCCAGCCTTTCTGTGTGGAGTTTGCATGTTTTCCCTGTGTCTGCGTGGGTTCCCTCCGGGGGCTCTGGCTTCCTCCCACAGTCTAAAGACATGCAAGTTAGGTTAATCAGTGACTCTAAATTGCCCGTAGGTGTGAGTGTGTGTGGTTGTTTGTCTCTATATGTCAGCCCTGTGATGAACTGGCGACCTGTCCAGGGTGTACCACGCCTCTCGCCTGTTGTCAGCTGGGATAGGCGACCCTGCAAAGGATAGATGATGGATGGATGTATTCAATAAACATAGAAGTCAACATCAGAACAAAGATAACGCTTTACAACCTACACCAATGGTATGAAATGGTATGCATTTCTGGTCCCCTGAGTGGCTGTGGTCGCCTTGTATTGCTGAGGCAGAGACAGATGTCGAACAGAGTTAATTTTCTCCTGATTTGTTGGTCTGAATGCCATGTCGGTGTCAGAATGGTCAGAAGATATGTGGCTTGTGAAGAATGGTCCAATGTTTACTTTGGTGACTATGGAGCGAAAGTTTTTTCCCAATAGAAAGAATAGACTCAGAACCTGTCGCTAAGTTCTTAAAGGGGGGGGGGGGGGGGGGGG
>JBBPCS010000529.1:0-11289 GCA_037974645.1 Hollardia meadi | reverse complement strand
TACAAGTCAGTGTCCCATCAAAATGATTTTGAAGCTGTTATTTTAAGGTAAAAAAGTTACGCAGTGGGGCTTTAAACCTGCCAATTACTGTTAATCATTTCAAACTGATACTTCTATGATAGTAAAAGATTGTGCATCTGTGAGTGTGAAGTGTTTTTAATCGTATACTAAATATTATGAATTGTGTTTTTCTTTCCCTTCTCTCCATACTATTCCATCCTTCAGTGGGAATATGGTGACTCAAGTGAATATGTGAGTAAACCCTTCTTTTAGCCTATTATTCAATGGTAATAACAATAAAGCACAGAAAGTAGATGCTTCATATTTATTAGATTGTAGCTTTAAAATCTCCTAAGACCAGAAAGAGGGCTTAAAACCCACCAGGACTGCATTCTGTATTCTCCACAACCTCTAATAAAGGAACAAATAGAAAAACATAACAAAGATAACTGATAAGAGTCATTTGTGGGAATTGCCAAAATATCATGATTATTGATGCTTTCCGCAGGCCAAGACATGAGGGAAATATTGTGATTATTGTTTAGATGAAGGCAAATCTAAATGAGTTTTGAGGGTCTGCAAAGTTAAATTAGACTTTTTGATTTGAGTGAACCACATTTGCTGAGAAAATGTATTTCCTTTACAGGAAAGTATTGTTACTGGTCTAGTACACTGTGAAAAGCACAGAATTGTACCTTTGGTCTTTGGGGCTGTACCTTTTTGAACAATTTTGACCAATTTGCCCCAGATTTCTACATTAAATCGAAACCCTGCTCATCGTCCTGAGGGCACACATAAGTACTTTCCTTTTGCAGCTGACAGTGCTTTTTGTTGTTGTGCAGGAGGTGGTTCTTGGAGACCTGAAGGCAGACACTTCCTACTCTGTATCAGTGGGGGCTTACACTGCCAAGGGTGATGGTGCTCGCAGCAAACCTGTTACTGTCTGTTCCGCCCTGCCACGTAAGTGTGCCTACACAGTCTCTAACAAAAACATAAAAAAATAGAGCTACAAAAATACACCACGCTCTAGTAATGATCTTTGAGACTAAAGCATCACTAACGATTATTAGAGGCCATTAAATCATTGAATTGGTTTAGGTCTCACTCTGTCACACCTTGCTATGCCAGAAAGGAGCCTTTATATGGTGCAACATTAATCATATTTTGCAGTTTTGCTTGAGGCAATGAATAATGTGCTTTGCAATTATCCTCCAATTATCTTTTCATCATTCTCTCTTTCTCCTACTCTCCCCGCTTTCCCTCTTTCTAGTCCCAGAGAAACCCAAATTGATGGCGAGTGCCACTGATTCAGGGAGTGCTCTGCTTCAGTGGTACCCATCTCCCAACCCACCCACTCCGCTGCTTGGGTACCGCCTCACCTTCGGCCGCATCGACGTTCTTCCCTTTACCGTGGTGGAGTTCCCCGCCAAGGAGAACCGCTACGCCGCCCAGGACATCCACAAGGGAGCTAACTATGTGTTCAGACTCTCTGCCCGTAACAAAATGGGCTACGGTGAGGAGGCTGTAAAGGAGATGACTACTCCAGAAGATGCCCCAAGTGGATACCCAGAGAATGTTATCTTAGAGGAGGCTTCTGCCACTTCCCTCCAGCTGGCGTGGAAATCAGTCCCACTAATTGAGCAAAATGGAAAAATTGTGAAGTACTCAGTGCTGTACAAGGATATAAACAGTCGAGGGAATGCCTCAGAAGTTGTGGTGCCCGCTCCAGGGTCAAGTGTTTTGTTGGAGGGTCTGAGTCCCGATACCGTGTATGATGTCAGGTTGTGCGCGTTCACAGCTGTCGGCCCTGGGCCGTACAGCCCCAGTGTCCAGTTTAGGACGCAGCGGCTAGACCAAGGTAGGACTCACACTCACTTCCTAACAACCCATCTTCATCTCTCAGGATGCAACGCACGCTTCCTAACAGTTCATTTGTGCGCGCGCACACACACACACACACACGCACACTCAGACACACAATACCTGATGACAACATCCTAAGTGTCCTTTTTCATTGTCTTGTCACTATAGTCTTAGACCAAACGTCCTTTTCCCAAAACAAGGTAAGAGTCTTGGGTCTTGGGCAAGTATCCCTGTCCAGTCACACTCACTGTGTTGATCAGTAGCAGATAGATAGCTTGAGACTAGAGAATGATACACAGGTAAGGCCATTACTTTTGCTTCAGTAGAGAGATTAAATGAGACTGGAATCATATTCATGTTTGTTTTGTTTTTATTTTTTTGTACCTTAGTTTTTGCCACCAACTTCAGAGTAAAGGCAGCCATGAAGAACTCTATCCTGCTGTCCTGGGAGATCCGAGACAAGAACCCTGCCCAGCCATTCACCGTAAGTAGATTTTCATTTTATACATGTAGTTAAATAAACCATAATTCAAGCAGGCCAGCTATTAAATGGTGTATGATGCATGAAGAAATGACCTGTTCTACATTGATTCACATTGTGAATTCAGGTCATTTATATTATTTCCAACTATTCATCGACTATTTTTCTTAGTGTGTTAGGTCAGCCTTGCAGTCATAGAATGCCTCTTGACCTGCTGGAAGGCTTTTAATGTCAAATAGAGAATGGAAGTGCATCAAAGGCAAAAACAACTTTGTACTAAAGTATAATCAAATATTACCAATAACATAAAAGGGGAAATAAAAAATAAACTCCTGTTTTTGTCTGTTGAGACAAATGAAGGCTTTGGACTCTATTTGAAAACTTGTGTGTTCTACACTGTGTAGTATGCAATGTATATATTATGCTCAAACTATGATGTATCCTTTGTCTAGATCCTGTATGGAAAGGGCCAGTCTGTGGAAGTGGATGGGAAGCAGACTCAGAAGCTGATCACTGGCCTGGAGCCGGACACCCAGTACTCCTTTCTGCTCACCAACCGGGCCAACAGTGCCGGGGGTCTTCAGCACCGCGTCACAGCCACCACTGCCCCGGACATCCTAAAAAGCAAACCCACAGTGGTGGGAAAGACCAACGCAGACGGCATGGTGACTGTGCAGCTTCCAACTGTGCAGACCACAGCCAAAGTCAGGTAGTGATGATGGATGAGTTAAGAAGAGTGACGAGAGTAAGAATGAAGGTTTTGATGAACTGTAATGACTAGATGTACGTATTTTTAATGGCGATAGAATTCCAAATAGGTTGTTTGTTTGTTTTTAATGAATTGTTCTCAACACCCTGTGAGGTAATTTCACTTCTTCCTCCTGATGCTTTTCATTTATTGGTCTATCGGGAGGGATTTCTCTGAGTTGGCAGTAAAACAAGTCTGAGAGCTCCCACAGCGGGCCAAATGAAACTACAAAGCTGATAATCTCATCTGCTTTTTGTAACCAAGAACAAATATACGTAGATACCAAGTGGAGGCAGTCCTTCAGCATTAAAACATAGCCTGATTCACTCCGACGCTACAGCCATTGTCCTGTAGCTTGTCCCTGTCACATTACAACCGTTTTAGGGTTTCTCTGATTCCCAAACAACAGTTTGCTTTTCAGTCTTGAGCATTTTAGGTGCCTTGATTCAAGATACTAACACCAACTGTAATCATCTGGCTATTGAAATTTGTGACAATAATAAAACACAAAGGCAACATTTAAAAAAAAAACTGGATTAAATAAACGTTCTACTGTCTTGCTTGACATAGTAGGGTATGCTTAAGTGCAACCATGGAGGACTGGAATGAGTCGTCTATTAAGGACGCATGGGTGATTTTGGTGTATGTACCCTCATCACTTATAGTTTGACTGCTCCTCATGAATTGTCCTGCTTTCAGTGATATTGTTTTTGTTTCACACGTGGCCTCAGACATAAGCCTCCAAAACCAACCACACTGTTTAGATTTAAAGTGCACAGCTGCTGCAGCAAACATATTGAAAAAAATGGCTAGTCTTCAGTATATTTCGTTAAGCCTAAACAGAGTGCGTGTTGTGTTTCAGGGGTTACTATGTGGTGGTGGTGCCACTGAAGAAGCAACGAGGAGGGAAGTTCCTAAATCCCTGGGAGGAGCCCGACCAGATGAACCTGGATGAGGTGAGACATGCAGCAGACTGGAGATTACACCAGTAAACAGCTAATAATGGTCACAATAAAAAGCTGATGGTAATACTGATGGTGAGAGGAATAATGACTATTGTCAGGGCAATGGCGATGATCACTTTTGTATATCATACAGAGAAAACATGCAAATAAATGCAAACAGTAGGCCTACATACTTGTAAAAAAAAGTTCCATTTGGGTCATTAAGTCATCCGTTGAGTATCTGAGTTTGTACTTCCACTGGATCAAAACAGGAATGTGTCTTTTTTTTTAAAAATCTATTATTCAGGTGATTGTCATAGTAAATATAAAAATCACCATGTTGTAAAATTTGCTTACGACTGGGTTATTATGTTTCCTTTTTTGCCAGTCAGATCAAAACCATAACGCAAGAATTTGTTGACATGTGTGACAGGTCTTTTTTTTTTTCTTTTCTTTTTTTTAATGTATCCAAAACTGAAGAAAGTCTTCCAACATCCAGACCAACATACTGTGTTTGTGTTCTTTTCTCCAAAGTAATTTAACTTTTTCATTTATTTGCTGGTTTACAAATGTGATGATGATTAGTACAACACAAACATTGCTTGTACAGCTTAAGAACAAGTACTCAAAAAATATGTGAGATTATCAACAACCCTACGTGACTACTTTAAGCTAATGCCATCAGGAATGTGTTTTAGATTGTCTGCATTTAAAACAAATAGGAAAAGTTTGCTTTTATTCCTGAAGCTATTGGACTTGTGAACAGCCACAGTATGAGAAATGGTCAATTTGTCTTGTGTATGGCCTGATAAAAGCACTTGCACTTAAAGATATTGCTGGCCAGCTATGGATTGGCTGCTGTCATTAACCCATGTGTATTTCAGCTCTTAACATTGTTCTGTTTGTATTTTGTTTTATTACCTGTACTTTTATTTGCAAACTCGCTTGACTCAAATTGCCCCTCGACAGACGAATAAAGTATTTTGAATTGAACTCAACTTTAAAGTCGTATAAGCAAAGATAAGTGCTGAGTCTACTGGTTCTGTTGTATCAGACAGACTATTTTGTATCTTATGCAAAGGTAGACGACCTGGCCATCCATTGCCTGTTCAGTCCAAGCAATACTTTCACATAACATTTCCCACCTAATTCCTTTTTCTAAAGACTTCTTCACCTCATTACGCTGTTCTGAAAGCACATTTATGTGTGTGAGATTTGTTTCAATAGAGTTTTTATGGTGCTCACGGTCTCAGTGGATAAATGCTGTAGCAATTAAGTTCATGATGAAGACATTTGTGATATTATTCTATACAGGCCATTGTTCCTTCACTGATGAAGAATTTTATCTGTGGTAAATGTGCCAAAAGTGCCCTTTTTTCCAAGATATTCTTTTGTTCTGATAACTCAGGAGTACAATTTCCAAATATGAAGCTTTTTTTCAAGAAAATAATATTGCAGAAAGAAGGCTATATTATTTTTACCGAATTATAGAAATTGAGAAACATTGTGACTGATGATATATTAGAAAATTATAACCAAATGATGCCTGTTATTCTCCCATTTTCTATAATTTCTCATATTTTCTCATAACCTTTGTTTAAATTCTCTTTCTTCCTCTCATCCACCCTCTCCTGTGTTTATCTCCTGTCTATCCGTCCTCTGTTTTTCTTCCCTTTCAGCTCCTAAAAGAGATCAACAGGACCAGTGTCAGTCGTGCTCTCCGCATACGCAGACAAGCTGGCCAATCGGATCCCAGGGCCTATGTCACTGCTCATTTTAAGACCCTCCCCCTGGAGTTCACACTAGGTGATGGGCAAAACTATGGTGACTTCCGCAACCGTCCACTGCAGAACGGACAGGAGTATGTTTTCTTTGTGCTTGCGCTGCTAGACCTCTCAGAGAATGTGAGTAAAAACACAAAAGCACCCACACGGTTGAACCATCTAAAGATAGTTTTGTCTCATTTATATGTGAATCTGAATATAACCAACACCTCCCTCCAGACGATGTACTCCACTAGCCCTTATTCCGAACCCGTGACCTCATCGGATGTGGATCCTCAGCCAATTGTGGACGAGGAAGAGGGTCTTTTGTGGGTGGTGGGGCCTGTGCTGGCTGTCATCTTCATCGTCTGCATCGTCATCGCCATTCTCCTCTTCAAGAGGTAAGGACAGCATGAAGGAGCCAGAAAGATGTGAAAATACTTTAAAAAGTATATTAAGAATATTAAGAGTTTTGGTGCATACGGGATAAAGAAAAAATAACTACATCTTCACAGAAATGCAACAGGTACTCTGTAGCAGAGGTGTTAAGAGTACTAGATTATTATACTCAATAAAAGTACACAAATTTTTCTAGACTAAAAATGTACTTAGATACAAATAATAAGTAAGTCTGTTAAAATGTACTCTGAATAAACGTTACAGTTATCTTTTGGAAATTATGTATGGGGAGGGGGGGGGGGGGGTGTTATATAATATCACTGTTAAATTAACAAGTTCAATGTTTCATTCAATGACGATCCAGCAACACTAGTGGAACAACATGAAGCCACCAAGCTCTCACATTCAAACCGACAATAATCACCATTTGTTATGACAGATTTTGCAGCCTGTCCATACCACTGATTATCAACTATAAATATACAACAGCCTTCCTCTGTTGGAAGGGATGAAATGTAGCCTATGTGTATTTTAAACTGTCAACTAATTTGATAAACTCGATTGACATTTTTATTTGCTCTAAGGGTTCATCTCATGCCTCATGTCTCTCCCCCTGGTTGTATAGTGTACATCCCATTTTATACATATATACCTGTATTTATATTTACTCTTTATATATACTGTGAAACAATATTTATGCATAATATCACTACACACCATGTGTGTATTACATCTGTACAGTAATTTGTCAAGTGAAAGGTGTATATAGATTTGGCGCTTTATAGTTCTTGCTTCTTTTTTATATTGGATTTTATATATTTTATTCTTTGCACTCGTTACTTTCTACCTGTACTGTCAATTCTTGAGCTGCTGTAACAGGTGAATTTCCCCAGTGTGGGATAAATAAAAGTTTATCTTATCTTATGTTATCTTACAACATCCCCACACCTCCAACAGTTTGAAAAGATTTTCATAGAAATGTGATTCTGTGATCCATTCTTAAAATCTATATACAGGGAGAAAAGTTAGCTAACATTACAGATAGGGGAAGATAACGTTATCACCCATTAGCATGATTCATGATAATCATCTGTTCTTCTGGCTAGAGCTTTGTTAATGCACATGAATAATTACTGTGAATGTGGCGTTGCAGAATGATTAACCTTGATGGTAATAATGTAGTAGTTCATAAACCCTGGAGTGTAACCTGTGGTGATCCACAGCCATCAGCCTGTCTCATTTTTGGCTGAGTTGCACTTTGCAACATGTTTGCAGTATGTTATTATATGGCAGATGTCACATTTGGAGGGTGTGTGCAGTGTTGTGTGAAATTCAGGGGTAGAGTTTTTGTAATTTGGATTTACATTCGCTGATTATGTTTTTGTCTATAGGAGGTGCTATTTAGCATATCTAACGTTGCAATAAGAAACTGATTAGTTTTAATGAGAGGGAAAGAATGATGAGATCAGCATTGCTTTAGTCCCTGCTGTTTGTTGATTGAACACTAATGTTATTCATCCTTGTCTGGTCTGTTCTTTTGTCCCCTCTGCTCCCTGTTTGGATCCAGCAAACCTGACAGGTAAACAAACACCACCTATTACCATTTGTCCTATTCCTACATGTATACTTTCCTTGCAAAGCCTTTTCAAAGAGTGCCGTAGATTAAAAGATCCCAGTAGAGTCGGGATGAACCTGATGTTTCTTTGATAATTGCGTAATAACCTACGGTGCACTAGATAAATTGTACACTTGAAGCTGTAAAATTAATCCTGTAAATCTCATAAAGATATAGGGCATAAAGATCAAATTATGAATATTAAGTTAAGTTAATTAAGTTAATAATAAGAGTTGAGAACAATGACAACTGCCCTGCATGAGTTTGTTCGTGTCATGAGAGTTCAAAAAGTACTGATACACACACTGATATCATTTTACATACAGTAGCATGTTATTGTGTGCAATGGGCAAATAGAGTCCGCAGATTAACAACGTATACAGCAGCAGAACAATGTGTAGTGTTTTTACAAGAGGTAACAATGAAAGCTTCACTTTACATTATTGACAAGCTGTTACCAAGTTAGACAGAAAAAACTGTGACATTTTCTCTCATTCCGAAGTCCCCATATAATGCATTGAGCTAAAAGTAACTTGCCTTGCATTTGCATTTGGTGGTCGAAGATCACAGTGATTTTTCGTTCTGCATATTCTGCAGACAGGGTGAGCATCTTCAATCAATTTTCCCTCCATAGTCTAAGAAAAACCAAAATACACACACAGTCCTCTCAGAAGGCTGAAATATCTCCGGAGCGCTGTCACTGCCTCCCACCATGTTTTCATTAAATGAACCCACATGTGTGCCTGCGTCAGGCAGATTGTTGCTAACTTTAGTTAATGTTGGACAGTATTTGCCATGATTTTTTTTATCAAAATGTCAAACACGGTTTTAATCATAATTAAAATTTTACACAGTAATGCTGACCATCAGGAATTTTACTGTGGTTATTTGTTAGACCGGTAACCAATTCATCCTTAGTAACAGCAAAGAAAATATGAGAGAAGGTGTCACTTTTAACTCCTGGCAGTTTCTGTAAAAAATAAGCAGCCACCTTCCATCCCATTTCCTGAAAGTTACAGCTATTCCTATAAATGTCTGAGGAGCATTTTTACGTGGCTTACTCCAGTTTATTTATTGCAACACAAATCCCAAGAATTGAGGTTATGAGTAAGTCAACAAATCCCACATTTTCCCAGATTCAGCTTTTTTGTTTAATGCAGTAAAAGATTCGATTCATCAGTCTGAGGTGCACGTAAACTCTGGATGTTGATCTGTTATTCCAGGAAAAGGGCCGAGGCCGAGGGCAGGAAGGGCAGTTTCCCCTGCAGCAAAGCCATGTCGTCCCACCATCCCACTGATCCCGTGGAGCTACGCAGAATCAACTTCCAGACTCCAGGTAAACTCGACGCACCTGTACACACACCGGCACAAACACCATGTGCAGTTTTACGAAATATAGATTGGGTTTTTTAAGATTAACCGTGGTGTTGTTTCCCTTTTCAGCCTACCGTGTATCAGTGTACCGCGGTTATCGGCGTTTGTCAAGTTAGTTGGTCTTAGTCTGCTGTCATTGTTTACTCCTTACCACATTCATCTTTCTTTCTTTCTTTCTTTCTTTCTTTCGTTCTTTATTTCTTTCTTTCTATCTTTCTTTCCCATTTTCACGCTAACTAACCTTCCATCCCATATAGGACGAAGCTGCTTGAATTGACAACATTTCATCAAAATGCCTCTGGAATACTTCTTTTAAAAAATCCCTCAAAATATATTTCATGCTGAATTTTTAACTGCCTGTGTCATCTTCTTTTTTTTATCTTCACCAGCAGTGTGCATATACTCTGAGGACATGTTACTGTGCCTCAGTAACTTTCACAACACGCACATTGTTCTTTCTGTCTGCCTGGAGAGAAAATGGTCACTTAACAAGAAAAAAACCCACTTCCATTGCTTCCTCCACTGACTATGGACAGACCACTAAACAACACCTCCTCTGAAAATCTTTGCTCTTAACATTTTCCAGCAAAAGTTGAGTTGGTACATGTCTTGAAATGGCCTCTTTTTTTTTCCTTTTCTTTGCTCGGCAGGCATGGCAAGTCACCCGCCCGTTCCCATCTCTGAGCTGACAGATCACATTGAGCGCCTCAAGGCAAACGACAATCTCAAGTTCTCTCAAGAGTACGAGGTAGGAATGCTGATTATCTATCCCTGAAAATCTTCAACTTGGGAAATTCATCTGGTTTTGATGCAGTCTCACACATATTTATCGTTGACTCGTCTTTTTTTTTTTTGCTCAGTTTTGATTTCAATGGTGAGCGCTGTAGATTTAGCCTCACATCGTCTTTACAGTTAAGTTACATTTTGATTCGTCTTCATAGAACGATACAAGATAAAGCGCCTTTTCCTCTTTCTACTGTCTTGCTGTTATCTGTACAAATATAAGGGCGGAAATTGAAATTGCAAGCTGAAAGAGAGTTTGCTTTCAGCCAGATGGTTATCAAGCCCTCATTTCCACGCTCTGGTAGAGAAACGAGAGCAGACTCACAAGAGATACAGGAAGCAAGACACTTCTTGATTAGTTTCCTCCAACTTGCAGCACAGTTAATGTGGAACAAAAAAAGACATCTACTTAGAAATAACAATGTGCCTGAACTTGGTGCGCTGAATTATGGCACTAAATAAGAAAAAGAAAAAAACACATTAGTAGATATATGTCCCAGCACGCTGGTTGTGTAGCACATAATGCTCACATTACAATGAGCTTTACAGAGAGCCATTAAAGAGATAAAAATGTTTTCTTTTCCCTGCAAAAAAAACCCAGTTTAGACTGACGGCCTCTGGGCGAAGAAGGAGACATAAGGCTCTAATTGGCTACCACAAGAGAGGGACAAATTGTGTGCGACAGAGATGCCTATATAGACGAAGACAAGGACACATTATATAAAGAGTAGAAAAACATAGCAAGGATGTTTTAGGGAGAGAAGCATCGGGAGAGAGGATAAAGGAGGGTGGAAGAGACAGTAAGGAAGAGACCATATGTAATTGTGGTGTGGGTTTGTTGAGCCTCACATTCTCTCTGCATGACTGTGTGCTTTGTTCAGTACTAAACCCTTAACGAGCCAACGAGAGAGATGGATGGAGGAGGGAGAGAGAGAGAGGCCAGAAATTATTGTGGTGTAATAATGAGACACACATGATGTTGGGAAGTAGTCTCAAACACACACACATGCACTCATCCAGTACCACTCCTGTCCATTTTTTCCCAAACCAAACTGTAATTATGTGTCGTAAAATATTCTAAATTGCTAAATTGCTCTGGCTCTTTCCTCTTCGTCCCTCTCCATTGACAGCCCCATAATGACCTCATGCCTGCCTCTCCCAGCTGACAGCAGTGGTTACGCTGTAATTACCCTCAAGGAACTTAATGTGTTGGTCTAGCACAACCATCCATTCTCTCCCAGAGGAATTTATTGTGCTTTTATCTTTCTTTGCTTTTTGTGTGTGTTGGGGGGGGGGGGGGGGGGGGTGATAGAAAAGCA
>JBBPCS010000528.1:0-15054 GCA_037974645.1 Hollardia meadi | reverse complement strand
ATATGACAAGTCCATCTTCTGAGGCTCCTGCATTTACACAGATATAATCCATTATGGTGTGTTGTTTTTTTTCTGTTTCTGAGGGATGTTAACACCTTCGCCCACCTGAATGTCCTGTCAGGCTGTTGCTATAGATATCCACGCAGAGCACAGTGAGGGGGAGAAGGCAACAACCAGGGA
Organism: Hollardia meadi; assembly: GCA_037974645.1. NCBI lineage: Eukaryota > Metazoa > Chordata > Actinopteri > Tetraodontiformes > Triacanthodidae > Hollardia > Hollardia meadi. Next base: position 14,874 of record JBBPCS010000528.1, on the reverse strand, counting down.
AGAGTGAGAAGAAGAAGTAAATGAGGAGAAGATCCAGCAGATAAAGAGTCAGGAAGAAGAGAGTGAACAACAATAATCCAGCTTGTAGTGAGCTTATCAAAAGAGAGAATGTGACAGAGGTGAAAAGAGGGAAAGATGACAGGGGAGGAACAGGAGAATGAGCTCGCTACCTGTCATCAAAGCCTCGTCGTGTCATATACTCATGCGCTCACACACCCACTCATCCCATCAATATCTCAACCTGATGAGCCAAGTGTCTCTCAATGGCTCCTGTATACTACCAACACTATCACACAGCCATTATAAGTCTGTGTTATAGACAATTTATTGTCTTGTACGGCAGTGCTTCTATTTTCATTCATTCGCATGTCGTGATCTAAACCCTTCATACTGTCATGTTCCTTACTCACTGACTTTCTCCATAGGCAGAGGCAAATTCCAAGCAGCCATGCACCATTTGGTGGACGGTTTCTATCCACTGCACCTTACAATAGCACAAGTGAATGCATTTGGATCCATGATACCTTACTAATGCTACTCCACAGAGACACTGAAGAATTTAGTCTTCTGTCTTACTAAACAGATACACTTCGCATTGTACAAACGTCTCAATCCACACCATCTCTAAGCAATGTGTGTTATGCATTTGTGCAATAATGACTGCATCACCTTTTTACACTCTGAGATAGTTTTATTGTGAAGTAAACACTATACGCTGTTATTCAAGTCACTTAAGCCCAAATCACACCTGGTGTTCTTGTTATGTTCACTGTGCTCGCTTTGCAATCGGATCCCAATATGCAAACTGGTTAGGTGGACCAGGCGGGATTGTCAAAGGTCAAGGACAGAAATGAACAGAAATGCTACAAACAGGACTGGACAGGGACACAAAAAAATGCAACACACGCTTGACTGAGTCCCAGGAGACCAGAGATGGCTCTTGTATAGTATACTATATCCACAATCAAGTAGTCTACAGCTTCTTGTTCCTCCCTCTCTCTCCTCCGCTGCTACCTCAACAACCTGCAGGCTTGAATAGACAATGACATGAGGAGAGGGAGCGATTATTACAGGTAATTGTGTTGGGTATTAACGTGATTATAAATTCAAGTCCAGACTTACTGGAATTCCTTGACAAAGATATGCAAAAAGGTGTGCAATCTAAAGAGTAACATACTGGTAATGATAACCAAATAGTTGTAATAATAATAATTGACTTTATTTGGATAGCACCTTTCATACAAGAAATACAGCTCACCAAGTTCTTCACATAAAAAAAACAGAATAGACATAAAAACAGGGATAGTGAATGTAAACTTGATAATAATAAAGATGGGTCAAAACAGGGACAGACGGTCATAAATAATGTAAAGTAAGATGGAGAATAAAAACCTTAAGAATATTAAAAGTAATCTAAAATAAGGATAAAAATAGACAGATGGAAATTAAAGCAGCTGAATAATAATATTCAAAACAAGGTTAAAAATAGCAGAGCAACAGTGCAGAAGTGCGAGGCAAGGTGCAAACAAGTTTCAAACCTGTATCTGGAAAGTCATAGATAGTTAAAAGCTAAAATAAAGAGGTAAGTTTTTAGCTTTCTTTTAGAATTATTAAGCAAGCTGGCTCCCCTGATATCTATAGGTAGTGTGTTACATAGCTTCGGGCCGTAATTGACAAAAATGCTGTCAAAAACAGTTGAGAATCCCCCTCTGCCAAACGGAGTGAGTAGGCCTGTGTTAAGACTTTTTAATCATCCAAGAGTGTTGAGTGCTACGGGACTTTCAATCTGACTCATGGTAGCACTTCTCTGTTTCCATTGAACTGAAGTAAACTAAAAGGAACTAAAAGTAAACTAAAGTGAACTGAAATAAACCGAAGTGAATTGAAGGTGATTAAGGAAGAATCATATATGGGCTTCAGGTGAAACATGTTAAGACATGTCGCAATGCAACATCCAAGAAAGGGAAGTGAGGCATCAACAGCTTGGGCCTAAGAACGGAAACATCTGCTCAGGGCAACTCCCTACTCCTAAGAAACACACGAACATTCAAGCAACTAGAATGGTATAAAAGAGTGAGCAAAAGAGGAAAGTGCGTTCTTCTTCCTCCCCGGACCTTGTCTGTGGAGATCGCCCCAGACTGACCACTTCAGACGGAGATTCAAGACAGACTTCAACTTCAGAGACAGAGTATGTGAGTAGCTCGACAGCGCAAAGAGAAAAACTTCAGAACAACTTAAGCTGAACATCCAAGGGTCGTGTGACAGGAAGAATAACCATTTACCAACCAGCGGAAGTTTACCGATTAGCCCTGAAGTTCCTCCGCTCACTCTGTCAACCTAGACCTTTGAGAGACTTTGGAGACTTTGGACAAGGTCCCAGTTTTTCCACAAAACCCGCAGCTTAGCATGAAAGGAGGGGTTGGTAATAAAATGCCCTACAGAAGTAAGAACAAAAGAAAATGTTTGAGAGTGGTTGCTATGGTGGATTCAAGTAATGGAGGACTGGCCTCAGAGAAAGATCGATACCTTGGTAAGCCCATCTGCTAAATACGACCCCATAGTAAAAATGACAGCCAAAGTACTGGGGGTAAACATGTGGAATACACCAAGGCAACCAGCCAATACAGTGACCACACACAGTCACTGGACGAACTACGGGGGCTGGGAGCCCGTATGAACAACCCAGCTGGATATAAGGAAGATGAGCAGGGCATCGTCATGAACACCAATGGAGAAAGTGAAGAATCGGAAGGGGAGCACCGTCACGACTACAACCCAATGGATGGACAATTGGAGGTGGATGCTGAACGGCCTCATTCTCAATGGTTTGCACAAAGTGGGGAAACGTGGATGAAGACGGTCACTGCATCAGAAGAAAAAAAGAAACAACACCTGGAGAAAGAAAGGATGCGCCGGTCTATTGAAGCAACAACAGGGAAAGCCAAGAAAAAGACAAACAGAGATTCGACACCTGAGAAACAACAACAAAAAGACATGAACAATGAGCTACCCACTCTACAGTCATTGCCCGAAGGAACCAGGAAGATAAAAAGCCAGGGCCCTGTCACGGCACATTACTGGATTGGAAATGCCTGGGAGATCAGCGGAGACGCGCTGTTGGTCCTCACCAATGTAAACCTGGTGATACATAATAGCAGGTTTAAAGGGGCGCTGACTTCCTGAGCAGGAAAAATCTATACAGAAGAAATCATTAAAGAGTTGAAGGGCTGGGATGCTAAAACTAAAAAACAAAAAGAAGTGGTGTTGACAACTGGGGGAATGCTCCCCTATACCTCCATTATCCACATGCCAATAGAAGGATACACTGGACCGGAAGATATTGCAGGGTATAAGCTCAAAATGATAACAACATTGGAGAAAGGCATTGACTGAGCGAATGAGCTAAAGTACCGAAGAATTGTGATGTGCACCGACGGCCTGAGGTCCAATAACCTGCCATGGAAAGATGCAGAAAACGTAGCTGTGGCAGTGATGAACCTACGCCTGGGTACAAATGAAGGATGGAACCCCGTCAAAGAACTGGTGGTTACACCCAGTTAGACAGACACCCAGGGCTATACCAGATCAGACCTCACCGGGGTCCCAGAGCTCGACAAATCAGACCCAGCCAAAGCAAAGATCGGGAGAAGAACCGAGGGAACTACAACCGAGTGCCAAAGAACCATCCCCCGACCTAGAAGAAATACGGAATGTAGCTACACCACCCAGAGGATTCAACCTCAGAAAAACCCCACCAAGAAATGCCGAGGAGATCTGGAAGGGAGCATCATGGTTGAAGGGCTAAGCCCCAGGTTAAGCCCAATAAGCCCACTATCCAGTGAGAGACATAAGACCCAGCAAGAAGACGAAGTTTTGGCTGTAAGTGCATATGAAATCGACCAAGTCAGCCCCGACAAAGGTGACGGCGATGCAGAAAACAGCAACGCCAAGGCAAGCATAGTCACGGCAGCAGATAAAGAAAGGGCTGACTACAAGAAGCTGAGAATGGCTCAGAGAAAAGGGGCGAAAAAGGAAATAGTGATATGTGATATACGCAGAGCCTCCGAAAAATCAGCAAAGGACATACAATGGGGAACCATCGACACCCGAGACGAGCGACAAGCCTACGTGCCAGAAGTGGGGCAATATGAGTATGACATACCGGCGACATGGGCACACAAACTGGATGAAAAAGTAGGACTGGAGGTGAAAGCCACGGTGAGAGAATGGGCTAATATCTTGATGATGCCAACCTACCTGACAATGACTGCAAGTAAAAAACTTACTAGCAAGTTCAGAACGGCATACATGGCCATAGCTCATGATGTGCTACTAAGGAGAATGAAGAAAGCAGCATGCGAATACTCAAAACACACAATGAGACATGCTCAACAAGACATCTCAGACGATGAAGAACATCAACCCCTACCGGGACGCCAGCAATCAACCCTGCAAGCCAGACCAAACACCAACGACGAGCCCACTAGAGAACCAGCTGGGCATGATTTTAAAGAATACAAAAAGATCAGGGAGCTAATACGCCCAAAGAAGGATGAAGAAGAATTGAAAGAATATCTGAAAGAGGTGTGGCCCCTACTCTGCACATTCACTACAAATGACGAAGCCAAAAGAATATGGCTGTCCTGTGTGACAAGTGAAACCCATTGACAAAGGAGAACCAGCTGAGAATCATTATGAGCAGCTAGTGTTCGAGAACGCAAATGATGAGGAGGGTCACATCACTAGAGCCTGTGCCGGGCTAGACCAGGGCCGTTCTCTCGCACAGGTATGGCACACATTAAAAGGGGTAATAACTCCACGACGGTATGTAAAGGTCCTAAGACTGGTAACTAAGGGGCGACCAGGAGAAGTGACCTTCATAAAAATGCCAGCCGATGATACCTCAGTTACACAAATGGATGCAGCAGTGAAAGGCTGGGACCTGGAACACCAGTATTACGAGGACAAGAGGAAAGTGCGTTCTTCTTCCTCCCCGGACCTCATCTGTGGAGATCGCCCCGGACTGATCACTTCGCACGGAGATTCAAGACCTTCAACTTCGGAGACAGAGTATGTGAGCAGCTCGACATCGCAAAGAGAAAAACTTCAGAACAACTTCAGCTGAACATCCAAGGATCGTGTGACAGGAAGATTAACCGTTTACCAACCAGCTGAAGTTTACCGATTGGCCCTGAAGTTCCTCCGCTCACTCTGCCAACCGAGACTGCGGACCTTTGAGAGACTCTGGAGACTTTGGACAAGGTCCCAGTTTTTCCACAAAACCCGCAGCTTAGCAGGAAAGGAGGGGTTGCTCCGGCCGGGCGACCTTTCCCTCTTTCTCTCCAAATTGGACACTTGACTGTTCTGCCTCAGCCCTCAACCCATCAGGTTTTGAGTTTTTACAATTATATCAAAAGTCAGTGAGTATTATCCTACATTAGTTGAATTATCAGTGTAAGTGTTTTTGTATAATCAAATTGAGCTGTATTGCTTTGCCCTTGCTTAAATTCTACAATAAATTACTGATCTGCAGTTAAAGCATAAATTGTGGACATTGAGTTTATAACTTTGAAAAGGTAGTAAAACTGTTAGGTGAAGTGTGCCAACATCTTAAAGGTTCTTACAGGTTACTCTAGCCAACTAAATTAACAAATCCTTGGGGCTTGTTTTCCGAGCCACTAAAACATATCCTAGCACAATTCCAAGTGCACTAATCAATGAGAGGAGAGCCGGCAATAGTATTTGACCCACAGGCTATTCGGTCAGGTGCTGTGCCAGAGCAAGCAGGTTAGGCGTCCGGACGTAGACAGTTAGAAGCTAGGCGTGTCTCCTCGCCACCAGCTTAAATAATCCTTATTTAGAATCCCTAGTAGAGTGATACCTATAGGGCTTAGAGGATCGGACCCTTTAAACGGAGAGCTGGATGTTACCTCCTGGACAGGGGTGACTCAGGATCTAACAGTGCTCTTGAAGGCACGTAGTGAACAAGAAAACTGTTTCGCTGAATACTAACTACTTAGTTCATACAGTATTTGTGGACATTATCTGCTGCGAATAAGCAAGATGTTCAGAGTGCAACTGTAACTTTTTCCCCCTGTGGAAGTGGGTCTAAGGCAACCTAGTGCTTCCTTTGAAGCCTGACGGCACTACATGGTTTACCAGATTAGTAAAAATTGATGAGGATAATTCAGTTTTTGTAACTTTAAGTAAGTGGTCCATGGACTGGAAAATCAAGTTCTACAAAAAAGTTCTAAAGGCCTCATTGTTGGAGATGGGTTAGGGTTATGGTTAGACTTAAATTCATATTTAAAGCATTCTTCCAGTTTGCAAACTTTTTTGGGGAAAAATGTGAGAATTTGAAAATTTTCCAAGTCTTTGCAAATATTAACCCTTAAGTGTGGGACTTAAGTGCAAAATTGTAAATCCAGTGGTGACATTCCCACACTGGCTCACCGGTAGGGGTGCGTTTTTAACAAAGATTAGTTTTCCAGATCAGAAGAGGGGCGCGACCATACAGTATATAGTGACAGAGTAGGCTACAGCACCTAAGAAGTGTGCCAGAGCCTATGGCTTGATAAGCATGCCGGCAGTGTAATTACTTTCACTGCCAGAGGTGGAGAGGGAAGTTCCACACTGCAGATTTACCTACAGGAATTGGTTGGATAACAAATTCCTGGCTTGTACAACGAGCAAACTTCACCAAACCTCCCCAATCCAGAGGCTTACTTCTAAATAATGGTGTAATGAAGCGCCGACATGTTGCTGAAGTGTTGCTTCCGGTGTGAACTCAGAGTTAGAGCCATTCTCTTCCTGCTAAATGTCACAGTAAATCAAATCCCCACAACCCTGGCAGCATCTATGCCATGCTCTATCATAGAACTACATACTACATAGGGCTAAGATCTTTTTACTGTTTAGACTGTTGATGCTGCGTGGGTGGGGCTCACTTTTATTGCCATGGTAACAAAGAATCTCTCCTCATATCTGCATTACTGTTTTTATCTCTTGTATATGAACATAATAGCAATTACCCCAATCTACAGCCAACCTCCAACACACACAAACACACACACACACACAGATAATTGTGTGCTTTCTTCTCTTGCAATGTAGACTGTTATTTTAAAAAACATCAACTATTGTGTCACTGTCACTCCAAATGTTTTTTTCTATCGGCGATTCAACCTTAGGGTCACAATAATTCACATTATGTTTTTCACTATTCCTTTTCAGTTGCTAAATTAGCCTGCAAGTTCTTTCGTTGAATAACAATGCTTAAGGGATATGAGTAAAAATTATTTTTTAATGTTTTACCTGTAAATATAATAAGAAAGTCTCTCTGCCCTTGTTTCTGCTCATGTCATGCCTATCTGAACCCACTGTCTCTCTCTCTGCTCGCCATCATAATGTCCCAATGCTATTCCAGCATTTTGCTGAGGTAAAGTACGTGGTAAACAAAAATTGTAAAAACAATACGAAAAAAAATCCAATATGGCCCAGGGAAATTGAAAGGCTGCAGCTCAAATGGTGTTTTTAATCCATTCCAATCTTATTTTCAGCATTCCAGTTCACTCTTGATGCTGCAATCTCTTCTCACTTCAAAAATACTCTTGTTTACATCATCTGGTTTGCATCAAAGCATATATTCCAATGCATAGCAGCACCGTAATGATGGATTTCTCTTGAAATGTTCTTAACAAAATGTTCAGTCTCATTACGTGAACTGTCACTCATTGGCTCATTATTATTATATAATACTCAAGTTTCCTTTTTAAAAAAAAATCATATCTTTGACAGTGTGGTGACACATTCAGCAAAGTTTTAATGATTTTAATTGACGTATGTAACAGACTCTCTTAGTTTCTTCTGACTAGTGACATTGATACAAACCATAAAATGGTCTTGAATCTTAATGAGAGAAGGAGCCATGCTTATATACTGTAAGCATCACATAATGTAGAAAGTTAAGGAAATGTCACATTTATCTGCATAAAATGTGCTCAATTAAAGTTGACTTCTTCATTTATTTAGTACTAGCGAATTATGCTTATTATATTATTGAGATACTTCACCCTTGGTTAATGTATGTTGCTCATTAAGGGCCATCCACATGGCTGGTGAAAGTGCATTTGCCATTTATGGGGACACTTTGTTGATATTTTAAAGGCAAACGCAAGACCTAACTTTTTAATTTGGCTTTTAATTGAATTTTATGTAATTGTCTATTTATCTGTGTTTTATTTTGATTTTTATTATTCTTGTTAGTGTTTTATTGATGTATTTTATCTATGATATTGTCTTAGTTTATTTATTCGTATTGTTTTTATTGTGTGGAGCACCTTGTGTTACTTTTCTGTATGAAACTGCTATACAAATAAAGTTTGATTGATTGATTGATTTGTCCAAAGCAGCATGCAGTAAGAGAAGTGCCACTGAAGTGTCGGTTACCTGCAGGGAATTGAGCTGCTAAGCCTGGTATTGTAATGTGTAATACTATGCTGGAATCACAAAGGTGAACAGAAGACTAGTCAGTCACAACTGTAACCAAGAATGTCTGGGCCACTACTGTAAATATCTGTGTATGTTTACATTTTCAAAACCAACTAAATCTCGAAAAGATTTTTTGTACAAAGACAGTTCACATGTTTCTATTTATTGATGTGTAGCTAGGAAACAACCCTTTCTCATCGCAGCTCGTCACATACTGACATTTGTCTTGGGCCCTTCACGTCTTATCTATATGCGCAAAAGGTACCATTGGCATTGCCGGACGACACATTAAGCCTTCCCTGACGCAAAACGGGTCCTTTGGCGTCCATGGCCGATGCACTAAGCCTTCCCTTTAGCGTCTGGGTGTCATGGGCAATGTGTTACTATGTTACTTTAGTTAAGTTGGGGCACAAAACATCAGTGATGTTTGGTTAAGTTTAGGCACAAAACCTACTTGGTTGGGTTTAGAAAATGACTGCTGTTGCTTGGTTTCAAACAGGACACGAACTCCGGTCTCCTGGGTGAAAATCGTGTGTGTGTGGCCCTCCACTCAATCCCAACCAACACCCCTTTTTGCATTTTCTTACTTTGGAAAGTACGTCGCGCCACTTCATCTGTTCAACTTCTCAGAAACTGAGACGGCTTTACATTGCAGGTATATTAAATCCTTGTGCGTCTCTGCCTGATGATAAAGGGTATACCTTGTGCGTCTGGATGACCAAATGTCGATATCTGACGAGCTGTGCTAACAACAAAAAGAGATAGCTAGATATCATATTTTAACAATCAATCAAAAAGGCTTTAAAGATCACGTACAGATTTTTAAAAAAGTTTATCCATGCTGGAACTTTATGTTCTTTATGATTATACTGAATGATATTTTTGATTGACTGCAAAAGTTATCTGTCAACCAGTCTATTTTTTGTTTTTTATTTAATTGAGACATTTCTTTCATTTCTTTAAAAATGATTTATATAAAAAAGACCTTCACTGTTAAGCAGGTGTACATTTTGAATGCACATTCATTAGACAGCCACTCATGTCATAGATTCAATACATGTAAAATTTGAGTGGACTTGCAGCTTGGCTCTCTTTGGTACACTAAATCCTTGTGTAGGACATTATCTTTATCTTAATCTCAGCCAAAGCTCTTTTAGTGTATCATGTAGACTAAGTAAGACATCACCAATCAATGAATGGCCTTTTTTTCAACTTTTCTTTTTCAAGCCAGTGGCTCTTCGTTGCCGAAGCTCAGCCCAAGGTGACAGACTGCTACTTCTCTTCTAATTAAACCACTCATCTGGCCTCTCTGACTGTGTAGTGTTCCCACACACAGGTGAACATAAGAAAGGGAAAAGGAGTTAGGGAGAAGAGAGTTCAACTGAGTAGGCAGGGTTGGAGAAGGAGGAAACAGGTGATTGGTGGAATGTAGGTAAATGATGGGAAGAAAAAGGAACTAAATAGGAGGAGCGGAGAGATTATGTGAGATCATCAAAGACAAGGTGCAGTCATTTGTTTTTAAAGTAGAAAAGGTGGACCAATTCCTTTTATTTAGACAGGACAGCTGAAAGGGACAAAGGTTCACACAAACATCAGAGGAAATGACACGAGGTCCAAGTAGGTGTAATTTTATCAGGAAACAGGGATAAATATCAGCCCCATTAATTTCATACTTATCACTTGTCCCTGCAATACACTGAAGAGTCCACAACACTCTCAGCCTTCCTCAAAGGTACAAGTTACCATAAATTCACCCTGTTTTCAGTCATAAAGAGCTGAATAAAGTTTAACTACACCTACATTGTCTTCAGTTTAGGTCGGCCATTATGCAATGCAAGTTATGTGTAAGGGTAATAATAACCTGCTAGTATTTAGCCACACAGCAAATGCCAGTCTTAGATTGCTTTTTTTCTATTACTTTTTTTTTTTATTTTTGCATTTTTGCATTTTTTTCCTTAAATTCACAGAGGAGTGGGGTTCACGACATGGTGTACAACTGGAGAGTGTAGCCCATATGCTTTTAAGATAGACAAGTTAATTTACTCAAGGCACCATACAAATGAAATAATTCTGCTCTTCTCACTCTGAGATTAAATATTAGATTTATAACAGAAACCAATGGATTTCAGCTATAGCTTTTTTCATTGTTAATGCTGTAACCCTGAAAAAGGGCTACTCCAGCTGAGATACACTGACTTCTACTGTTGCTTTGTAGTACCTGGCTTTTTTCATTCTTTCCGATTCATCCACCTTGAAGACATGGCAAGTTTGAAACAGACGTTTTACCCACATAATACTACATTAACTTTTTTATTGATTGGTCTCGCTGATATAAATTGAATGCATGGAAATGTTGAAATTCACACATAATGTCACCTCTTTAAATGCCACCAGTGAACGAAAATTGAAATTATCCCCCAAAATCTGCATTTGCATTAAAAACTTTCTTTCTTTCTTTTTTCTTTTTTTCTACTATTTTTAACAGTAGTAATATTTCTATAGCTTTAATTATTACAGTTGCTTTGCATCTATGTGTGTATTTGTTCTGCCTTCTAAAAGGCAGTTTTTCCTCTCCACTGTCGTCAAGTGCTTGCTTATAACTAATAATACAGAGTATAGTCTAGACCTACTCTACATGTTGAGTGTCATGAGAAAACTGGTTGTGAATTGGCACTATATAAAAAAAATTTGACTTGACCTGGACTACTAATAAAGTTAACGACATAAAACATATAAAGTATATTTTTACACAATGTGAGTCATCTAGACATAAATGCTCAATAATAATAATAATAATTCACTTACAAAATCCTAAATTTATTTGCTGATGTTTGGCTGGCAATACCTGATGGCCCCTTACTAACATGAGCTCCCATTATCAAAGGAATGTCCAGTTATCTAAAGTAAAGGCATCCGTCTAATGGACGTAAATGCATTAGTTTGGCTTAGAGGTCACACATTGTCATGTCGAGCTCAGTGTGTAGAGAATAGCTTCATTTGAGATTGAGAACCTGACTCTCACTGGGGCCACATTATAAAATTGTTGGCTTTTGTATGGTGCTTCCTAGTTATGCACACTTGTCTCTTTGTTCCATCAGCTCCTAACACAGAAATTGATCAAAGTCTGCCATTTTTAAAGGACCATACACATATTTTGTCATGCTTTAATCCATTCTCGTCAAATCAGGCTATCTTTTATTTTTCCCCAAAATTTAGCTCATATACGTTCAATATGACAACGTCTGTGCTTTAAATATCGGAAATCAACGTTTAGATTTTTTTTTTCATTTTTAAGTGTTTAGAAAAGACAGAAAAGAATGGCTGTGTGGAGGATAAAATGCATTCATCAAGTTTAGGGGTTGATGTACAGTGTAATTTATCATAATGGGCTGAACATTAAACACAACACAAAGAGGCAAGTAAAAGACATTTCAAACTTTGTGACCGATTTGCATTTATGTATATTGTATGCATTTATTTCTATAGTACTTGCAGAGTATGATTGAATTAATAAGAAAATTTGTCTTTTTTTATTGTCCATTATGAACACATAAATGCTTGACACATTAATCTTCCGTATGCAAGAAAATAATACTCTCCTCCATTACTCCATCCATATCTGGCACAACCAGCAATATGGTTAACCAATAAGGTTTAACAACAACATATTTAATGTGCGCAATTTTTATTAAACCAACATGCATATAAGAGTCCATCCATTAACATTGTCATTGGTAGAACATGCATACATTACATTTAGTGTCATGTAATAGTTTAGAACTATTTGAGCATGTAAAATTCAATGTTTGTTTTATCTTAATGAATACAGTTTCTTGATCCTGTGCAGATATGAGACAGACAACTCGATTGTGACGATACCTCACATCTCGTTTAGATCTGTCAGAAATCAATTTAAAAGTTGACTAAAAGGTCTTGTCTTCTCAGAGGAAGAAGGTTCCTGGTTCCTCCAGTTTGCGTGGGTTTTCTTCCTGGTCCTCTGGGAGCTGCACACGAAAAACATGGAGATCCACTGACGTTTTGGTGACCAAAGGTGTGAATGGGTCAGTGAATGTGTTTGTGTGTAAGCCCTGTGTGATGCATTGCTTACGCATGAGTTACTTATCCTGCTTATCTGTCTTCTGTCCATATCCCTCCACCCCATAATATAAATACAGATCAGCAGGAATTTAAAATAAATGGTAAACTGCATGGATGGAAGAGTGGTCTTACAGATGACATTAATGTAGCAAACAAAGAACCTGTGTTTTCCAGCATCCACCAACAGGCAATTATTTGCCACTTGAGGCAAAGTTCCCCCCCTTAAGGAATCAGCCCTCGCTTTAAAGGGGAATGGCCAAGCTCCAGCAATGGGCTTCATTTCAGCTTGTCCCTGTCAGCATCAGTGCCCCAATAGAGAAGAGGAAAGGAGCCTTAAAGATTTGATTAAGTAAAACCTGCAGCTGAAGTTGATTGATTAAACACTACCGGAGTCCTTTTTGTTCAGTTTTTTTTTTTTTTTTCAAGCCGCCAGGAGCAAAGTCAGGATGCAGGAAAAATACCTTAAAGCTTGTCTGTCCATTGTAAGGAATTGAAATGCATTTGAAGATGGGCTATACTCTAAACATGTCAGCTAAAATAGTATGTTAATACACTCATCTACTAAAACTACATCTTCAATGATTTCATGTTCATTTTGATTTATACTCTTCATATTCTGGGGAAAAAAAGAAAAAAATATCATCATGACAAAACTTTAAACGTTTTGTGCACTGGAAAAAATCCAATTTGTCCATACTCACAATCTAAATTATTGCTGCTAAAACACTTTTTTTATTTGCAGTGTAGTAAATGATATGCACAATGAACCCGCACATAACTGATAAGATATGATGCTTTATCTTTAAGATGCGCCGGCTCCACCCGGGAGGAAGGGGCTGCCTTGACTCAGTGAGCAGCGTGCATTGGTCTGTTTCATGCTACCTTACCTCCCCTCTTATCCCGGGTAAATGCAGACTGACGATGCCACTGGACGATACCTTCAGTGAGGCGTGGGGGAACGGAATGACTTCATCACGTCAAGTGGAGCACTGCAAAAAGATGCCCTCCAAAGCAAGTACAGCCTTGTGTCCCAGCATATAACATGATATAAACATATGAAAAAATGTTTCAATAAACAAACAAACAGCAGATTATTGTGATAATGTATTGCATTATTTGTTTAAATTCTGGAAACATTCAATAAGATTATTCGATTCCAATGACTTGAAGTATTATCTCCCTGAATCAAAATTTTAAATATTCAGTACTGAATTAAATGTATCTTTTTTTTGTCTTTTTTCCGTGGAAATGTTCAAACAACGTGCCATGAAGAAAGTAGGGGGGCGACGAGAGGAGGCGAGGGTGAGATGGAGGGAGCCATGTTTGAGGGGTGGCTGGAGAGGGAGGGCCGGACGCATGACATCATTCCCTCATCTTCCCTGCGCGGACAGAGCGCACGGTGGCTGCTGCTGAGGGAGCGACGACTCCTGCCGTACCCAGACGCGTCCTGAGCAACCTGCGCTCTTGGGGTGGATTTTTAAAAAAAAAACATTATTTAACCCGGCAGAGGACCCCGTGAAACACTCCTCACTGGACCAGCCACAGGGACGCACACGTTTAACACAAACCCGGGGATTATTGCTTGTTTTAATGATGAAGATGTGAGGGTTTATAAGCTGAGCAAAAAGAAAGAGGAACTCCGCGGCTGACAAAAAAAGGTAGGCACACCTCCCTCTCTCTTTTTTTCCCTTGACTCTGTCCGGCTGCTTTTGTCTGTTAATCAATTTTACAAGAGCTGGGAACTGTCATTGTCTTAAGGTCTTAACAAAAATTAGACGTGGGCATTTGTTGTCGGAGCGCACGAGCCGTAAGTGCGTTATACTTGCCGTCTTAATACTCAGACAAAGACGTAGGCTAGTGCCCAAAGAGTAGAACAATTTCAGAATACTGCAAAGAGGCTTTTTGAAGCTGCCACGGAGATTTGCGATAGATAGCTACTCGATAGTCCAGGACTCAGCGGGGGACCCCGACTCTGCGACCGCAAAGCTGCTGCTGCTGGTGAGCAGCACATATCTTCTTCCTAGGATATCCATCCTTCTCTTTCATCCCCCCACTGAGAGTTAATTACAATTTTAATCTGACAAAGAAAATAAAAACCTGGGTGGTTCTGTAGCAGAGGGAAAAGGGGAGAGTCTGAAGAATCAGTTACACTTGTAGGCGCCGTAAGCATAACGCATATTTTTGAATCATCTTTTTTCGGGCGGAGGTGTGTGTGTGTGTGTGGAGGGGGGGGGGGGGGGGGGCATATAAAAAGTGCATCTCCATAGGGGGGTGCTTCATTTGCCA
>JBBPCS010000526.1:0-18144 GCA_037974645.1 Hollardia meadi | reverse complement strand
TAGCGCCACCTATTGGCAACACAGGAAGTGGCCTGTAAACCCACTATACATGGTTCAATCTGCCCTAAACTTCACACGTTTGATGGGAGTCCTGCCCTGACGTCCAGTCAAAACTCAGTAAGAGTCATAGCACTACCTATTGGCAACACAGTAAGTGGCCTGTAAACCCACTATACATGGTTTAATGTGCCCCAAACTTCACACGTTTGATGGGAGTCCTGCTCTGAAGACAAGTCAATAGTCAGTAATTGTCATCGCACCACCTTTTGGCAACAGGAAATCAACCTCTTGTGACAAACATGGTGTGGTCTACACCTGACATACAGCCACATGATGTCTAATTAGTGTGTGTTCTCCAGACACTGACACTGTCATTCCCGACGTGCACAGTGTGCGAGGGCCCGTTCAACGCTGCTTGCTGCTTTAATTATTTTTTATTATTATAGCTAAAGGTGTATCTTTAAGTTAATCACTTTGATGAAAGTTAGGAAAAGACACTTGAGGTATGTTTTGCCAACAAAGACTGTTAAGTTTAAGTCTGGCACTGATACTGATGTTATGTCGTCTGTTTAAAACTCTGTCTCAGACCTCAAGCATCTCAGACGTTACTCGAGAGTAAGAAAGAGTGCAATAAAATTTTTTGTTGAAAAACTACGAATCGTCTGAGAGAATTGTGATCTCAATTCTTAGGGAGAACAACTGGAAGATCCTCCAGACCCCAATTAGCTTCGTTGGGCAACCTTCTGTCGTGTGTCATCCACAACTGAAGGTCCAATGACCTCAGACCCGCATCAGTATAACACCTGGCAAGAGTTGCTGGAGGCTACTGTACAGGCGCTGCATGGGGCAGCTGCAGCGAATAGCCAAGTGACGGCCGAGGACTATCGTCGAGCAGAAACACTTATTCTGAGCCCAAATGGACATTTTCCCGAATGAGTTCCGAGTTTTTGAGGGAGGGAAACCCATCCCATGCAGTAGCCGCCTCTTAACTCTGTCTCCAGAGCTGGATGAGACCAGAGAGTTCATCTGGGTTGGGGGTCACCTCTGCCGATCTGAGGGCCTTGCCTACACCAGCCTACTCCCATTGGTACTGGACCCCTTCCACCCAGTCACCCATCTGCTCATACAAGACAGATATCTGCGACACCCAAGACCAGATTGCGTTTTTACTCAAATCCAGCGCTCTTATTGGATCCCACAAAGCAGAGAAGCAGTTCAGTTTCCAAAAAACCTGTACAGAATGTCAAAGATGGAGAAGCGTGCTGTACCCAAAATGTCAGATTTGCCTGTTGCTTGTCTTTGCCTCTACAAGCCAGTTTTCTGTTCTACCAGCATTGACTGCTTCGGACCATTCGAGGTTAAGATGGGGCGTCGCTCAGAGAAGAGGTGGGGAATAATTTTTAAATGCCCAACTGTCAGGGCTGTGCACCTGGATGTCTTGACCTCTATGGATGCAGACTCTTTTCTGATGGCGCTCCGAAGGTTTATAGCCCGTAGGGGACACCTGCTGAGTTTTATTCTGATCAAGGAACTAACTTCCAAGGTGGTGATAGGGAGCTGCGGGAGGCATTTGTGGCCATGTCTTCGGAGCTGCAGCTGCTACTAGCCCCACACCAAACCCACTTTCATTTCAATCCACCGGCTGCTCCTCACTTTGGGGGTGTCTGGTAGGAGGAGATCCACTCTGTAAAGACGGCATTATATACCACGGTTGTGGCATAGCCCCTTCATGAGGAAGTCCTTCGCACAATGCTAATTGAAGTGGAAGCGATCCTAAATTCAAAACCACTGGGCTATGTTCCATCTGATGTCAGTGATCCAGATCCTGTTACTCCAAACTGCCTGTTGATGGGGTGGCCTGACAGTTCCCTGCCTCAAGTCGTCTATGCCAAGAATGAGCTCCTGAGTCGCCGGCGGTGGAAGCATGCACAAGTGCTTCCTGACCACCTTTGAACCTTCTTTATTCGGCTGTACTTAGCTGGACTGTAGTACCGCCAGAAGTGGCAGTCGTCTCCAGCAGATGTCACAGAAGGTTCTGTGTCAATGGTTATTGATCCTCAGCTCCCTTGGGCTCTTGTCAAGATTCATCCCAGCCCTGATGGGCATATCAGGTCAGCAGATGTGAAGGTGAAGGACAGAACTTACACCTGACCTGTGGCCCGGCTCATGATTCTACCCGCCCTTCCGGCTGAGGATGACAGACCTCCACGCTGAGGATGTTTAGCTTGTGTTGTGTTGCCTTTTGTTTGGAGCAAATGTATTGCATACATTTGGGGGTGGCTGTACAAAAGGCTTTAAACCTACCTTGGTTTTGTTCCATATTTGTTGTTGATATCTGTCAGTTATAGTAGTTTAGTTTGTCTTTAACCTTTATGTCCCTTAATTGATGCTGTGAGATAGCAATTGGGTTGAGTGCAGCAGTGACCTCATTGCCACGTAACAGCTGCAAAAGGTCTGCATCGTGCTCATAATGTTGTGTGCTCGTTAGCAGGCTTGTCAATATATATATATTGCCTCCTGTGGACAACGTGTTGTTTTCCTTGAAGTGTGAGTAAATTCATGTAATTGTGCGTTATGTACCTCTGCATAGGCAGTTAAATGCCGTGATGGAAGTTTATTGTTACCACAAGTTGCGGTTACTGTTAGTAAACTTAGTGCTATGAGTACACCTGTATCCTTAGTTATAAGTATTTCATGTTGGTTATGTTTGGTTGTATGTCCGTGTGTAAGAGTAGCGTTGCTGCTGTTCATTGAGATTTATGTTGTGTTAGAATGAAGTGCTAGCTAAATGCATTTTAAGCTGGAAAGAGGAGCATTAGCTAAAAGTGTTGTTTACATTTGCTACCATTTTAAGTTGTACATTAGGCTGTATATCTCAGATGATGTGTTGCCTGTTTAACATTACTTTGAACTGTATTGTTCTCATTGCTTTCATTTCTTTTTTTCGTTTATTGACAGAAAACCACACAAATATACATAAATGCAATCATATTGAATTATCCTTCATTCTCAACTCTCATTCTCCTTTCCTGTGTGACGTCCATGCCAGTGTATCCTGGCCTTAAGTAGTGTTCTGGCCAACAGAACGGTGATAAATACGACCAGTGCCATACAGTCCTACAACCCAATCCATCTCACATACAATGAGTATGAAAACAGCCTTATAGTGTCAGACTCTGCACATACATCATTCTACACAGTGAAGCTCAAACATTCAAGTGGAGGAACAAGAAGAAAAACACAGTTTGGAATGGAGGGGGACATTAAACAGCGAGTGATTTGCTGTTGCCACCTCTATTGTTTGCAATGTGAACATGGCGCTAAGCTTGGCAGCAACAACAAGGAGAAAGAGGGCGGATGCAGTCTGAGTTGATTTTGGCTAAACCTGCAGTAGCCGGGTGACAAAGGGCATTCACAGGAACCACAAGAAAGAATAAACAGTATAGGAGCTAATTTGATTTGATTGATTCAACAGTAATCAAACAGATCAATGAAACAGTTTTGGAGTAACATCAGTTTCAAAGTTTGATTTTCCACCTTGGGCCAAACAATGTTATATAATAGCAAAGCTTTCTATATGCTGACCATTTCTCTATTTTAGAACACAACCTGCATGATGAGATTAAGGTAGGTGGATTGTATTGTATGGTAGCCTACAGATCATTAATGGAATCTGTTAGCATAGAGTTTGAAAGACATGGGCATTTATCAGGCAGGGTAAGTCTAGTGAAAGATGCTTTTGAGTTGCATTGTGACTAAAGGTCAAGCTATTTCAGGTTCTGCTGCATCAACTTTCAATCTAATTAAATCTAATTTTAAATCACTGCAGTAATCCATTAAATGTGATATCTGTTGTGTGCCTGTCAAGGTGTTAAATCCTGGTTTGTCCCTGTGTTTTTCTGAAATGTTTTGTTTCTGGAAGGCTGTGATCAAATTACAAAGTCTGTGTTGTGGTATGTTGGTCTTCTCAAATCTCTTTTACAAGCTCTCCAGGTTTCTCCTAAGAAAATTCTACGAAACCAAAAAGAGTTTCTATTCTTGAGTTATGGCAAGGTTTGCATCCTGTAAGTGTATGTGTGAGAGTCAACTCAGTTGATGTAAGTATAGGTTTGCTCCATAGTACTGTAATTATGGCAGTCTTGACACTCAGTTATGCATGCAGGCTTACATATGCAGTTCTCTGAGACATAATCCAGACCCTGGTCCAGTATTGAGGTTAGATACAAAGCGGGGCACAAGCCTCCAGTCAGATAGTCCTGATATTCTGGGATGCTATTTTGAACAATTTTTGTGTGTGGTGATTCACTTTATAGCGCAGGGGTCTCCTGATGCAGTAGACAGGTACTGGGAGGCCAGAAGCTGCAGCTTCCGTGGTTGACAAAGCAAATACACAGGTGTGTGAGGAGTTCAGGAAAGCTATGGGGAAGGACTTTTGTTAGCCTCACGGAAGTTCTGGCAAACACCTTAAGAAAGGAGAGCAGTACTTGGCTTCGGCTGTGTGCAACGGGGGAGGAGAACTGCTGACCCTGAGTGGGGATATTGCTGAGTGGTGGAAACAGCACTTTGAGGAAGTTTCGAACCCGACCAACACATCCTCTGAGGAGGAGGTTGAGTTTGAATAACATTGCATATCCTTAACAAAGGTCTCAGAAGGCACAAGGTGTGAACATTCTTGGGTTGTCTTGACTGATGCACCTCTTCATTGTCACATGGAGGTCAGGGGCAGTGCCTGTGGAGTGGCAGACTGGGGTGGTGGTTCCCATTTAAACTTTATTTTAAAAAAAGGAGACCAGATTATTGGGGTATCACACTGCTTAGCCTCCCTGGGAAAGTTTATTCAAGGGTGCTGGAAAGGAGGCCCCGACCAGTTGTCAAACCTTAAATCTAGGAGTAGCAATGCAGATTCTGGCCATGGAAGAGTGGAACAGCTCTTCTAACCTTGCAGGGTTGTTGGCGGGCTCACAGGAGTTTGCCCATCCAGTCTACATGCATTTTATGGACTTCTTTTTGTTTAAATCTTCACAGGATCTCAAGGTGCAACAAGGGGGAGGAGACTGTCCAAATTGGGGACCTCTGTATTGGTGTCTCTGCTCTTTATTATTATTTATTTATCACCATTTTTACCACCATTTTTTAACCAGGTTTGTCCCATTGAGATCAATGATCTCTTTCCAGTCAGACTGTAACTACAGTCAGATCCAAGTATCGACAAAGTGCAAATGGTTACCCAGGATGGGTCTTTGCAGATGATGTGGTTCTGTTGGCTTCATCACACTGTGACCTTAAACCTTTAACAACTGGGACGGTTTGCAGTCAACTGGGAGGCAGTTAACATGAGAGTCATCACCTCCAGGTCTGAGTTCATGATTTTCTGCTGGATAATGGTGGATTGTTTCCTCCTAGTTGGGCTGGTTGAATTCAGGCATCTCAGGGTTGTTTACAAGTGAGGGTAAAATGGAGCATGAGATCAACAGATCAATGGCCGCTGTGGTGAAGAGGGAGCTGTGCCAACCCTACATTCCAACCCTATGGTCATAAGATTTGGGTAGTGGCCGAAAGAATGAGGTTGCGAATAAAAGCAGCCAAAATTTGTTTCCTACATAAAGTGGCTGGGCTCGGCCTCAGCTTAGACTGTGGCAGTAGAGCCGCTGCTCCTTCACATCAAGGAGCCAGTTGAGATGGTTGAGACATCTGATCAGTGTGTCTCCTGGTGGGCGCCTTCCTTTGGAGGTTGTACAGGCACATCTAACTGGTAGGAGACCCTGGGGTAGACCTCAACAGTGTACTGGGAAAGAAATTCAGCCCTGAACCTGGGATTGGTGTGGCGTAAGGTGGGGGGAGGACCAGACAGTCTGTAAACATTTTTGACAGTCCACGGGCCATCTATATGGCGGCCCACCGGGTTTTGCCATATAACCAGAACAGCACTAGACCCAGAACACAGTGGAGGGATTATACCTCATCTGGTCTGGAAACACCTCAGGATCTCACTGGAGAAGCTGGAAAATGTTGCTGTGAAGAGGGTCATCTGGACTACATTAGGTTGCTGCCATTGCAACCCAGCACTGGAGAAGTGTCAGAAAATAAATCGATTGATGGATGAATTATTACGGACCGGGCAGCAGAGCTGCCAGGGCACTTTCCTACCAGGATATCTGGCTTCCTGTGCATGAAAATTTACCAGACTTTGCACACAGGTCCAGTCCTATGCCACTTCCTCAGCTGGCTTTAGGTGTCTTATGTGCATCTTTAATAGTCCTGATGGTGGTGCTACAGCAATCGTCTAAAGTTTAAAACTTTAATTCATAACAAATCAACAGTATGTGCTACGACTTTGCAACTTTCACCAAAATTCACCCAATTGAGCAGATATTTTCATACACTTTGAGCTGGGAGGAATTATGAAGTCCATCACCCTTTTCCTTAAAAACTGTAAAACACTTTAAACCTATCTCCTCCTACATTTTTTCCTCATTTGACACCAAACTTGCTACACAGCATCTTCAGACTGTCCTCCACAAACGATCCAGCCAGATTTTTAAAATATCAAAAATTGAGCCCACAGTGCATCAAAATGTTTGACTGTAAACAGATACTGCAAATTCTTGCTGAATAAATCTCCAATCTTCATGAAAAACAATTGAAAAATTTTGCTATTGTGGTAGATGAAGTGTGGTAAATTTCAGAATTTTATCTCAAAAACAAATTTTTTACATTTTAAATTCTATCCTCATGTAAACAATTGCAGTCAGTGACAATTAGAACAATTTTTAAACATGAATTTCTCACATATGGAGCAGTCATCTCTATGATGTATAGATGAAGAACACAAATTCTCAGAATTTTGTCTTGATAACTGAATTTTTTTTCACTATTTTTTTGCATTAGTTTTTGCACTAGTTTAAAAACTGTGTGTTGGAGCAGAGAAACATCTATAACATGCAAGACAGGGCGACCCAGGACCAGGACTGAGAAACACTGGATTAGAGACACAGGCTGAGGGGAATGACATTCCCGACATTCCCCTCAGCCTCCACTGTACTTTTAGTTTAGCGCTAATAGTAAATGTTGTCAAATTAACATACTAAATTATGATGGTGAACATTGTCTCTGTTAAACATCAACATTTTCTCATTGTGAGCATGTTAGGCATGTTGATGTTAGCATCCAGCTCAAAGGGCTGCTAGCATGATTGTAGACCGACAAACAGCCAATTTGGGCTTAAAACATTGTACTTTTACTAATATATTAAAATAAAAATGTAAAAAGGAGTATTCAACAGTTTTGCAAGACTTTGATGGACAGAAATCACAATTAGATTCTTGCCAAGTTGTTTTCAAATTAGGATGAAATTCAAGGAACAATTTATCTGAAAATCAACAACTAATCATACTGTACATTCACACAACTAACTACACTCTAACTAAAATAAAAGTTTCAGAACTTTGACCATTTTTTTCTATACAACAACTACAAGATTATGTTGTTCTACAGGACACATCATAGGAATATGTTTGGAAACTAGTGAAATAAAGTGTTGCTGTTTTATTTCCCAGCTAAGGTCTTAGGTCTGTAAGGTCAATAGAGTTTGAAGGTCTATTGTTTCAAACCCCTCTCCATGCTACCTAGAATAAAATTCTAATGGGCCACTAGATTTCTTTTAATCAACCCAAAATAATGTAATAATCCCCCAATAAACAGAAAAAATACAGTGTATTCCATGTTAGTTATGGCTGTGTTTAAGGCCTTCTCACTACTTAAATTATAAAGAACAATGGCTTTTATTTTGATTCTATTCTTTTGCAGTGGATTTTTACATTTTCAAGAAAAGAAAGAGAAGAAGCCCTTCAAAATAAAAGAAAGATGCAAATAGGGTATGAAACTGCTGGTTTGTCTTTTAATAATTTCAACATAACACATGACAACTCAAAGATACACTGTACTATACAATAAGTCAATAGTTCTGTTGTTGTGTTCATCATCTCTTTGGATCAACCAATATACAAATCTGTCACCTTTACATTGCAGCAACTGGTTGCATGTGAGATATGTAACAAAAAAGCAAGACTGCTCGTTTTCTTCCTTTCTCTGAAGCACATCATTTATATAATTCTCCCTGTAGTTGATAAACTCCATGCTATATAAAATAGTAAGTGAAGTGAATGCAAATATTCTATTTAATTTCACCTTTTTTCACCTTTTTTATTCCAGAGGTGGCTGTAATAGCAAGTGATAAAAATAAAATGGGCTAAGTCACTAAACGAGATACACTAAGAGGTTGGAATGCAAGACTTACATTAAGCTAGAAATATATAAAACTACATGTGGATGTTGCCTGCAGCAGACAGTACCCAATGTCCTACTAAAAGCAAAAACAAAGAGAGGGAGAGAAAGGGAGAGCATTATTTAAATCAAATCAGTTTTTCTCAGGCATAAACTGATGAACAAATTCCCTTAAAATGTTTGTGTTCTGCACCTAGTAGTAAAGAGGAAAAGGTGAGGATAAGTGCATCCCTAGTAGGTGCAGGTCGAGGTAACGGAGCTCCAGCCAAGCCAAGGAACAGAACAACATCACTGTCAGAGGTCAAGAGAGGATCCATTTTATTTCTCTCTCTCTCTCTCTCTCTCTCTCTCTCTCTCTCTCTCTCTCTCTCTCTCTATGAGTGTTTAAGAGTTGATATTAGTCTGATTTGGTATCATCTTTTGTGTCAGCTTCAACTATGGAAGGCCATTTCTACCAGAAAAAGGAAAAAAAATTAAAAGAAAACATTCCAAAATTCTAATAGTAAATTCAAATTATGAGATATTGTAGAAAGTACAAAATATGAGATACTAAGTTAGAGTAACGATAGTGAATAAAAATTTTCACTTACGAGGTCAAGTTTGACTTGTAAGTCAAAATGATGACGTAGTAAGAGATAGTAAATCAAATTTTCACTTACTAACAAAAAATATAATTAGGACATGACTTCATAACTCAAAATTATGAGATAAGACGTCAGAATTATGACAGTAAATGTTTCCACAAATTATGATACTAAATCAATATTTTAAGTCAAATTTAAAAGTTTTGGATGAAATTTAGACTTGGTATCACACACATTTGTTTGTTTTGTTTTTCTCTTCTAAGTGGAAATGGGCTTCCATAAAGGTTGAGGTTTAAGTCCAGAAACATGGGCCATTTTCCCAGAATGATCCCTCTATGAAGAATGACTGATCCAGTCCTGGGTGAATCACTCAGGTGGTGCAACAGCTCTGTTGTTGAGTGTTACAGCTACAGCTACAAGTCTGGCCTGACCACACTTCCTCGTTCAACAACTAAACCTTTTGCACTTATGTCTTAAAGTATCTAAAGGAATTATACTCGAAATAATCATACTCTTGTGCACCTACTTTAACGTTTTGTAACATTTGTTTAAAGCCACATTTGAGTCAATTACTTCCCAATGGAAACTAGAAACTGTAATTCTTGCTTTTGGCAGGGACAACCAGCACAGTGACCATGGCAGTAAGCGCTAAGTGCTTTATTTTGGGGTCAGTCTTAATTTTTGTCCAGCTACATTGTGAAAAAATTATCTGTGAAAAGCAGTCTGTTGTAACAGCCTTTCAGTGGCAGGCTGTGATCAGGCTTTGACAAGACTAATAACAGTCTTGTTTCTCACTGCCTCAAAATAACAGATATGTTGTTGCTGTTCTCTTCAAGCACTTGGCCACAGAGTTTGATGCAATATATTTGAGAGAGAAGGAAAAGCTTACCCAAAAACAAAAAGGCTGCAAAGGAGAAGGGGCAAGCGGGTCTTATGTAGAAGGATATTAGTGAAAAGTCTATCAAAAATACTGTTACTCTTTTGGAGAAGAGAAATACACAAAGGTTGATAAAGTCTACACATCAAACTAATGGCACATACATATACAGGATCAATACAAAATTAAAAACATATGAACATATAAGCTGAAATTTTAAAAGAAAAAAAATACTCTTTTTTTTAAAGGTTGAAAGTGCTAGGAATTCAGATTAGCTCACAGAAACCCAGGGAGGACAAACTTAATACATGCCAAAAGCTTTTCCTTAACTTTTCTGTTTAGGACTAAATGAATATTTGTTACAAAAATATGAATGCTCAATTTGATTGCTACAAATTTGGCTTAAGCCAAGAGGGTTTTTCTTAAAAACTACTTTTGAAGCTCATAATAAAGATCAAATTTGAATCTTGCCTTTTTTATATATATATATCATGTAAATTCTAAGAAAGGTGCTGACAGCTAATTAATTTCGGATCAATAAAAAGTTTGATCATTTTATTCATCATCAAAATAATGACTAATTATAATCAGAAGCGTACAATAAATTTCAAATTAGTTCAGAAGTTGGACTAAAAATATAGGATTTAGGCAGAGAGGTTGTGATCAAACAGGCTTCTCCTGCATCGCTTCTTGCTGATTCTGAATTTTCAGCTGTTCCTACCTTCCAAAGGGAAAATACACCTGTCTACCACACAGGGGGCAATCAGCTGCTCATGGTCAGGGTTTTATACTATCAAAAATACCAAATCACTTGTAGCATTTTGTGTCAAGCAATTGTGCAAAAATGTAGTTTCTTCTCCCCAGGTTTTGGTAAGAAAAAACAAAAAAACAAAAATGAGGTGATGTGTTGTGTTGTTTTTTCGAGGTCCTGTTTTATACAAACAGAAAATAATATATCATATGACAACAAACAAAACAAAGAAATGACTATGAGCAACACCCAGTCAGTCATGTGTCCCTCTGTGCTTTGAATGTCAAAGCCCGGGAATTCAGTGACTGTGCTCTTGCGGATATCGCTGTATTTTCAGACCCTTTTCATTTGACTCTACAAAGCAGCTGAGAGAGGAGGAAGAGGACAGAGGGGATGGGGGCCCGGGATGATGAACACTATGTCGGTTCGGTTTGTGCATGTTTTCAGCCCACTGTCCATCTAATAAAAACTTGAAATGTTCTAGTGGTCTACAGTTGTTGTCCATCAGCAACCGTAGCTAAAAGCAGCAATATGTATTTGATTTTTTTATGTGCTATGTTTTTCCTGTTTTTTCTCTCTTTTTTTGGATGTTGTTCATTTTCACCCAACATTTAATGGTGGTTGGGGACCGCCTGTGGTAGGTCTTCTTCTATGACTAGAACAGCATTTACGCACAAAGTTATGGATAGTTATACTTTGCCAGTTGTGCTGGTCATGCCACAGACAGAATACTAGATAAAGAGCACCTATTTCACTTTGAGGCTTAGGTTAACTTTGGGCTCAGGTTTTTATAGGCGGGTGGTGAAAGATTAAAAAGGATCTGAACTCCAAAACCATGAGCTTCGAGTGAAATCCCCTGAGATTTCATCACAGCACTGGGGTTACATATTCCACTATAGGCCATCCATTTCAGCATCCCTATGACACAATCTATATAGTTCAAATCCTAATAGATTATTAAGGCACTACCAGCCTTCTATAGATATTCCCATCCACAGTTCTGATTCGGCTATACTAACTCAAGTACAAGGTAAAGGTAAGCATTGGATGTGACAGAGAAAGCTAAGGGAAAAAAGCTAATACTTCATCTGTTTGTTTGATCAAAAATGCAAGATACACACAAATGTAAACCTGCCAGACATCAAAAACATCATCACTTAGTTTTAATACATCTACCTAAAATACATCTTACTGAGATAAAAGCAATAATAATATTCATTTTTGAGATATTTCGTACACTGCAATAACATTCTTTAACACATTTTTCCCCATCTGTCACTGTAATGCTTTTGTTGTTTTTTTGCCATTCACATATGTCAGGGTTTATCATTACCATGATGATGCATCTTTTTAAAAGACTACCTAAAGTTGTGTTGGTATTATATTCACAAAATATATATTATGAATATATTTTAGGTATGTTGGGCAGCCAAGAAAGAGCTGCAACTATCCTTATCATGGGAACTTTAAAAGATAAGTGTTTGAAGGAAGATTCGTGAAGGAAGGAGAGTGAGGAGGAAGTCTTTGTCTCAGCCAAAGACAAAAGGTTTCCCAAGGAGATTCCTAAAGGTCAAGTGCCTTCTGATGAAAAAAAGTGCTTCTCTTGAGGAACAGTAAAAAGCAAGTGTGATATTACATAGTTTTCAACTAACTTACACATTTTCACATTTCTTTCTTTTTTTTCATTTCTTTAAAAGTGTGTGGCCATGTGTGTGACTGGTCTTTGTGTTTGGCAGGTCAGTTTTTCATTCAATGAGTGCTTTCATTCAAACTGACCTAACTCTAGGAGCATATCAGTTATAGTTCAAAGAAAGCAATAGGGACATTCATCTAATCGTCCTTGTTTGAAGAGCACTTTTTTAGAGACAGGGGGTCACTTTTATGGCTCTAGCCTTGCCATCTAAAGGAAGACTTTAAAGTTCAGGTTCAATCACTGGCTCAATGTCTACATTTCTTCATTCCTTCACTGATCTCTCTCCTTTTCATCCCGATCATGACAGTTTAGGTTATTAGGTGGTTTCAAGATGAGACACATTCTACCATGTTCTTACATTTGGAAATGTAAAATAAAGTAAAACAAAATATCCACTTCAAACTATATTTTTTTCTGGGTCACAACAAGACAGATAATCTTCACTAAAAATTACCTTTGATTTCTTTTTAAATATTATTACTTTAGAAAGTATGCAGTACCACACCTTTGAGCCTACTGATCCTGCCCTCTATGCCACTAAATAGCGAATGGAAGGGGGATAAAAGGGGAAGTAACTGAAAATTAAAATAGATGGGTTAATACATTGTTATAACTATAGGATAGGAGGAGAAAAAAAGCCCAAATAAAAGCTGCTTCAACTTCTCATCTTTTCCTTTTTGCTTAAAGGGGTTTAACTTCCTTTTAAGGCTCAATCAAAAGCTTTTGTGCGCTTTCATTTAAGGCTTCGAAGTGTTCATTTGTGTATTTATTTATAAAGAACCACAGCCCAAAATATCCATGCAGAGCTGAACTGAGCTGAGGCTGGTGTGGAGGTCATCTTGGCTGGGCAGGGCTGGGCCGAAGACTGGCGTTCTCACTGGAAGGCCTGGTGGAAGCGAGGCAGTGTGGTGGTACTGAGGCTGGAGCTGAACACTGATGGGAGGGGGTGCAGGGGTCCGAGGCCCAGACCCCCGCTGGAGCCCTGCTGCTCCTGAGGTTGCGGTTGCAAAGAGGTAAGAGGTGCTGTGGCAACGGCAGCTGCTGCCACGGCGACTGCTGCAGCATGGGGCTCAGCAGCGTGCAGAGATGAGGAAGAGGAGATGGAAGAAGAGGAGGAGGTCGCAGATGAGGTGTAGCCCATCACCAGCCCTCCCGTGCTCATGGGGGCACTATAGGGAGGCAGGTTGAGGGGCAGGAACCCTAGTAGGTGGGAGAAGTCCATGTTAGCAGCGCACAGAGACTCAGCGATCACCGCAGGGCTCTTGGACAGGAGGGGATCCCCGCAAAGCTCATCTGCCAGGCCTGAGGTGGGCTCCAGGCCATCCTTGGGGGGCGAGGCAGCAGTGTGGGGCTCTGCAGAGGGAACCGGGCCTGGCGAGCCACTCTGCAGATCCATGAGGAAGCTCTCCATCTCCACTTTCAAGGGCTTGTCCAGCAGGTATGAGGTAGATCCCAGCTGGTATTTAGGGGCTGGCTGGGGCTGGTGCTGCTGCTGGGGAGCCGGAGGTTGGTGGTGTGGGGGCAGTGGAGGGGAATGGTGGTGGTGGTGATGGTGGTGATGATGGTGGTGGTGATGGGAGTGTGGGTGAAGAGATCCAGGGGATTCCATGTGACAGCCCATGCCCATAGCTGCAGACAAGGAAGTGGGCATCAGGGACGGGTGTGGGTGACCCACCCCAGAATTAGACATGGCCTGGAGATGGTGGGGGTTGTACATGCCCATCGGAAAAGAGGCTCCACTGGGGAACGGTTTGCCCATCATGGGGTCTTTGTTGGGACCCATGCCGCACATCATGGGGCTGAGCTCCTCCTTCACGGAGCAAGGTGGTGACCCAGAAGCTAAAAGACCTAACATATCAGGAGGCTCGGTCTTGATTTTCAGCAGCTCCTGCGAGTGGCTCTTCTTCACATGTCGTGTCAGATGGTCCTTTCTGCCAAAGCGTTGGGCACAGTACTGGCACAGGAAGTCCTTTCGGCCTGTGTGGACCACCATGTGCCGTCTCACATCCTTCCGTGTGTAGAAACGACGGTCACAGTGGTCGCACGGGTGTTTTTTCTCCTTGGTGCCACCTGAGGACTTCCCGGAGTGGCTCTTGAGGTGCTCCAAGAGTACGGGCGTGCTCTCGTAGGTCTGCATGCACACTTTACAGGTGAGATCACCTGCCGTGGCAGAGTGCATGGCGACATGACGCTTATATCCCAGCTTGGTGTTGTAGTGCTTCCCACATTCCTCACACTTGAAGGCCTCCTTGTTAGGGTCATGGGTCTGCAGGTGGTTCTTCAGGTGGTCTTTTCGGTGAAACATTTTCTCACAGAACGAGCACTGATGGGTCTTCTGTGGAGAGTGTGTGGCCATATGCCTGCAACAGAACAGAAGAAAAAGAGAGATTGTAAATGGTCGATGTGTTTTCGGAAAGTTACACATTCCTTAGCCCCTTTTACACAGTCCGTTCAATGCAGGCCTGTTGCGCCTCGCCGTCTATCTAAATGTAACAGAGGCGTAATGGGGGGTCAAAGTTGTTACACCTCTGAGACTGTAGCAGAGGTAATAACAGTGCCAAATCAATGGTCTGTCTAAATGGAGTGCGTGGCAAGGTGGAACGAGACATGGTTTGTGTGCAACCCACAGCAACTAGCAGCAGTTAGCAGCTAAGTCTAAGAAGAAGAAAAACAACCGAAAATGTTTACAAATTGTGGAGACAACGCGAGGTTCGGAAGATCATCCACCACATAACAGGGACGGTAAATGATTGTTATTGGAACAACATGGCGTTATTCCATTGTTTACAAAGCACTGCTCATTGCGCATGTAAAATGTCACGCTACATTCTGACGCTGATGTGTTACTCGTCACGCCTCTTTTAATTGCGGAATGCTGGCTTTCTATCTAAAATCACACAGTGGGGCGGTGTTATGATGCCGTTGCTTTGTTCAGTGTAAATAAACAAAGGCACCGTAGAGAAGGGTCTTTGTGTATTCTGCAGTCTGCCAGCCATATGCATGCTAAACTGGGGCATGAATTCCTTTTAGTTAAACCCCTTGTGTCCATATATACATAAATGAATCACAGTGGTGTGTAGTCAGGACCTAAAATGGGTTTTGAAACCACTTTCTGTGATTCACCAAACTCCAGACATCCTAGTGTGGTAATGAGTTTGAGACTACAGTCATTTAAACATTGTATTGATTGTTATTTGGGCCACAAACAAGCTGAAAACAAAACATTTACATTTTATCACCATATAAAGCTGATTTAGTAAATGTGTTAGCAAACAGTTCACACATCTAGCAGTTATGGAACAACATTCACATTCATTTGGAGTCAGGTTCTTGCCTACCTGATGAATATAAGTCTAATATTCACTCTTCTTTTAGTTCTGTTTTTGTCTCCACCAAGGTAAGTAGAGTACAGTGGGTTTATCAGGAGCATTTACTGCCTTTTAATGAGCACTGAACCAAAGCAGTAAAGTTGCCTGGGCCTGAAAGCAAAACAATGAGCTGAAAGATGCGAAAATGCTTTAGAGCTAAGTGAAACTGCAGTCTTAAATATTATTTTTAAGTGACAGCTTTCACATGCAAGTGTCATGTGAGTTATAGCTAATGCAAAGATAATGTTTAAAGCTGCTTAGGCTTGATTCAGTTGTTGCTTTTTGAAGATCATGTTACTACTTCTTCAGGTTCACACATATTGAATAAAATTAAAGTTATATCCTGTCTGAAGTGGCTCAATTGGGAAGCCATGCATCATACTTATTTACTGTAAAATAAAGATGGACAACATGAGAGCTCCTCAAAAGTGAAGCCAAAATATTTTGATCGCCCCCTGGTGGCTGGTTGCAGTACACGTCATAAATCCTAACCATTCCATGTTGAAAAATGGGATATGAGCTGAACTAAAAAAGTCAAAGTAGACGTCAAATAAATTTTTCTCAAAGATGGTTTCTGTCATTTTAGGTAGTTCTTATCACGCTGATTTTTGTTCAAGTGTTAATTTTTCTGATCAGTTTGGTTTTAATTAGTTATTTGATGCTATAAAAAGGGGGTGAAATGTCATGATTGACAGCTGAGCCCTGCTCATGAATGTCAGGTGGGTGTATGGACAGGAACTCGATACCGCGGCTCCACCTCCTGATCACTACTGAGCAGACTCTTGCCCTAAATGATGTCACCAGCGCAAGATGGCAGCGCTCGTATCCGGGATTGGTTTCATTTTTGTACAATGGGAGGAAGTGGAGACACGTCGGCCATCTTTATATATGGCAATGATCATGGAGTATTTAAAAGAATGTGAATTGAATGATGTGATAATGTGCATTACCTGAAGAGTTTGTATTTAGAGCTGAAGGCCTTGGGACAGTGTGGCTGCGAGCAGTGGAAGGGTTTCTCTCCTGTGTGACTCAAGGTGTGGAGCCGGAGCTTCTCCTGCGAGGCGAAGAGTGCCCCGCACACCAAACACTCGTTCCCACTTGCTCTCCCTACCTCTTCTTCTTCTGCCCTCTCCCTCTCTCTCTCTTTCCCCCCCCCCCTCTCTCTCTCTCTCTCTGTCCGTGGCAGTGGGGCGGCGCTACCAAACAGCTTGGCGGCAGTCCGTCGTCCCTCTTCCTCCGGCGTCAGTGCAGTAATACGATGTGAGGCATCGGCGGCAGCAGCTGCCATGGCAGCCCTAGAGTGCCGCTGCCATGAAAATTCACTTGTGGCTCCCCTCAACGCAGGAAGTTGTGTGTGTGTGTGTGGGGGGGGGGGGGGGGGGGGGGTTGTAAAAAAGAAGCTCACAGGAAGGGACAATGATCAAGTGGAAACATCAAAGTAAGCCAAAATCTGTGGTGAGATAGAAGGCACATGCTTTGAAGCAAAATGTTTCCAAGTTTGCTGCAACACTGAACATATTTTTCTCCCAAGGCATATTTTTTACCTGTTACAATCCTTCTAGTCCTTCTTTTGTCTGTGCTCTTCCTTCTCTCACTCAGTCGCTCCTCTCCTCTCTTTTGTCCTCTCCTCCTCACCCAGTCCCAACAGCTATGGTTGGCGGTGAGTGGGAAACACTGCTTTGCATTTTTATTGTTCTGCAAGGAGAGAGCATACATGACAAACATAAAGGTAAGTTGACAAAAAGTGACTCCAATGTGTTGTTATATGAAAGCTTAGACAAAATTACAAAATGCATGAAAGTAGACAACAACTACAACAGAAAAGAAAACCTCTCCAGCCTATATAGTTTTAAAATTCCACTTCAAGAGCAAGTTTCCTCGATGCTCACTAGGGGGAGTTGACTGACTCTGTTGAGACTGTTGAGACTGAGTTGAGACTGAATGTAATCACACAGCCTCATCCCTCATCACTTTGTGTCTTCAGATCACACCATAGTGCACAAAGACAGCTTTGTGTGTGCTAATGTGTGTACATGTATGTACTTGTTATGAAACTGGATACGGTTCCTTGTAATCTTTTTGGGAAAACTCAGAAACACACACATCCCCTGGGGTAGAGAGAGTGGTGGGTGGAGGAGGCGGTGTTTACGCCATACACTTGGTTTTCCTAGAACCAGCACTACCTGAATTTAACAAATTCTTGACAACAGCAAAAGCAGTCAAAAACTCTGAAGTGAAAAAAGCATAAGGGAAAACTGTGCCAAAGCAGCTACTGTCATGCAGTTGTTTATTAAGATACATCACAAACTATACTAACTTATGCTCCCAAGGGATCGCTGAACTCTCCCTCTCCCGGTCATCGCTGCATTCTCTTATTTACCCTCAGTGACCTCTGTGGCCCCTGCTAGCTAACACACCAGCTAAGTCCAAGGTTGAGCGGACATGCCAATGATCACAATGTTAGCCCTCAGTCACGTGAACCACGAGTGCATCTGTACCATAAACACATATAACAGCACACACACACACACACACACACACACACACACACACACACACACACACACACACACACACACACACACACA
>JBBPCS010000524.1:0-19626 GCA_037974645.1 Hollardia meadi | reverse complement strand
CATGGAAACTGGTATTGTTCCTTCTGATCTCAAACTTGCAAAGGTCATTCCACTTTTTAAATCAGGTGATCCAGGATCTTTTACAAATTACCATCCTATTTCAGTTCTTCCATGCTTTTCCAAAATTCTGGAAAAATTAGTATATAAACGCATTCTCAAACATTTGAACATGTATAAAATGCTGTATAAACATCAGTATGGATTCCGCAAAAATCAGTGGACAAGATTCATACTGCCTTAGAAAAAAAAGAGTTTGCATGTGGTATTTTCCTGGATCTTTCTAAAGCGTTTGATGCTGTTGATCATGACATTTTGCTTGCAAAATTGTATAGATATGGATTTCATGGCCATGTTTTGAAGTGGCTTAGTAATTATCTTTCTAATAGAGAGCAATATGTTAACATCAATGGTATAGAGTCAAAGAGAGCGATGATACAGTGTGAGGTACCACAAGGTTCCATTTTAGGACCCTTATTGTTTCTTATCCCCGTAAACGATCTTGCAGTAGTGTCAAACACTATATTTCCAATATTATTCGCAGATGATACTAATCTACTTATTTCCAATAAAAATTTGACAGTACTCATTAATGAAGTAAATGGCCTTCTCGCATATTCAAAATGGTTTCGGACCAATAAATTGGCATTAAATGTGAAAAAATCTAATTTTATGATATTTGCAGGGAAGATGAATTATAATTAGGAACTAGTGAAATTGTATATTGACAGTGAAGAAATGTGTAAAGTTACATCAACAAGATTTCTAGGGATCTTAATTGATGAGAAACTCACTTAGAAAGATCATATTAGTTTTGTTTGTAATAAGGTTACAAAATCTCTGGGGATTATTAGAAGAATTAGTGCTTTATTACATTCTTCTTGTCTTCTAACATTATATTACAGCCTAATATACCCATATCTTGCTTACTGTAATATTGTATGGGCAAGCACTTTCCCCACATATCTTCATAAAATTCTACTGCTGCTGAAACGTTTTGTCAGAATGGCAACTTTCTCCACACCATGTACTTCAACCTCTCCTCTTTTCTTGAAATGTAATGTATTGGCTATTTTTGATATTAACATTCTTCAAATATGTACCTTTATTTTTAAAGTGAAGTACATGACTACAGACTTGCCAGAAGGCTTTAAAGAGTTTTTTATTTGGAATTCTCAAGTGCATTTTCATATTACTAGACAAATCAATAACCTTTACCTACCAATGTATTGAACATCTCGAGGACAGTACTCATTAAAATACCGTGGAGTCCAATTATGGAATACGAACTTGTACTTATTGACCGATTCTCTGTCTTTGTCTATATACAAGTCTATATACAAAATGAGACTCAAATGTGCTTTGATGTCAAAAAGATTTTGTATTGAGTAATTTTGATTTTGTTTTCAACCTTTTTTGTCATTATCTATCCTAATTTATAAAAACATGATAAGTACTTTACTTTTACATTATCAATGTCTGTATCCAGAATCTAGATATGAATAATTTGATCTTGTTTTCCATATAGTGCTGCTGTTTTTTATTTCTTCATTAACAGCTAATCATAATTTACATTGTGATTAGGCATGTAAAAGATATGCATGTTAATTGCTATTTTATTTTGCATCGTTATTTTTTATCTATTTAAATATATATTTTCTTTCTTTTAGGTGAGGATTTTAGATAAGCCCGTAGTGGGTTTCTACCTCAGCTGCACATGTATTTTATTTCTATTTACTTCTCTCTGTCTGACCTTTTTTTTTTTTTACAGGGAAGCTTTGCATCTGTGGTCTAATCTATAACATTCCTTGTCTTGTTTGGACTTTTACCAACACATTCTTCTGGTACACATAACTCTGAATAAGCGATAAGAAACTGATAAGACACAGTAGCAAAGCTGAAGTTTTTACCTTCCAGCGGTTTGACGATCTGCAGGCGGTCTGGCAGGTAGGACCTGGAACCTCCTGAGGAGCCACACGAGTGCCGTGAGCTGCCGTTGGAATAGTTGGTGCCCGTCGATGCTGCTGGGCTGGATCCAAGGCTGTCGTTTGGTGTTAGGAAGCCACTGGAGCCGTCGCCCTCATCACACTTTGATGCCAAGGCGTGGAGTTTACGCTCGCGCTCCACATCAAAGAAAGGCCGCTCAGAGGAGTGGTTCTGCTGGCGGGCCGACAGGCTGCGCAATGCGGCTTCAAGGTCCTGGCCTCCTGGTGTGCCTGGCTGGCCCAGACGCTTTGGTCCACTATGGTGAATACAAGTGGGTTAAACTCATGTTGCAAAAACTTAAAAATAGTGCAAGTATGTGCATTGACGCACACTCAGACACACCTGTTGTCTTCTTTCTGAGTATTACTGGAGCTGGGCTTGTCCTCCAGTGTAAGTCCTCCATTATCTGAGCCATAGTAACTGGTTCGGGGGGTGCTGGTACAACTGGAGCGAGTGGACAGCGGGCTGGAGCCGGGCAGCCCCGGGGAGTGGCAGCGAGACCGCCGCCTCACAGCCTTGTTCACCACCTTCACGGTTTCAAACACACGCCAGGGGTGGTTCCTGCCAGGAGAGTAGCCATAAAAAGATTACAGCCAATCCACATTTTTCATCTCAGTTGCAGACCCAAAAAAGTGGTGATGGAAGAAAGATGCTCTTTTGTGTCGAGTGTCATGCACATTCACATTTAAGCTTGAGAAGAGCATCCTTGGGTGTTATATAACAGTCAGAAATTCAGCTAATCTGCTTCATCAGGGCAGGCAACATAATTACATTTATTTCAACATAAGGGAGACATTTATTTTCCTGTTTCCGTCTCCGATCAAATCAAAACCAACCAAGCCTGATTCATTCCATGTCTTTTAATAATTGTTTGTAAATAAATGTATTTTTTATATGAACTGTAAAAAGCTGCACTGGACCGTACAAAGCAACATCATTTTTAACCTCCAACATATTGAAAATAAATAAATACCCAGTGACACATGAAAAGTATCTCTTTATAGCTACAGTTTTCCTCGACAACAGATGTAAAAGGCTAGAATACATTTACTCTAAATGTGTGATTGTGATTTCGGCTTAACACTACTTGTTTATTTCTGTCTTTAAGAGAAAGAATTGTATCCGTGCTGCCAAACATGGCAAGTCACACGGATATAGGACAGATGAAGTGCTTGCACTTAGACAAGCCCTTGAATCAGCTAAGAACACCAATCAGCGGCTGGCCTCTTTGAACAGCAATCTGAGGAGGAAGATTGAGGAATTCACACGCTTGGAGATCTGGTGGTTACAGGAGAAGAATAAACTTATTCAAGAAAAAAGAAGTATCCAGAGGATACTTGGGAGGAAATACTTCTGTGCTAAAAAAGGAGATCGACAGGTTGAAGAATGTTTTGAGGGACGCTGAAACCAACAGAGCGTCGTGGAAGACAGAGAGTGAATGGTTACCAGCTGCCTCTAAAAACAGCTTGAATGAAGTCGAGGCAAAGGGGAAAGGTGGAGACTTAAAGGTGCATTGTGGAGTTTGCTGAGGAAATTAACATGTATTAATAACTATTTTATTATTATTATTATTATTGTTATACATGTGTGCATGGGTTGTGACTTCACCTAAAAAATGAGCCATTCGCCAACATCTAAGCAAAATCATCAGAGAACTTTAGAGGGGAAAAGTCTCAACAACTCAGACTTCTGAAAAAATTACAAAACAGAAAGGTTTGGGGACAACTGGGTTAATATCTGGTGACAAAAAACAAAGAAAAAAATATGGAAATGGAAATACTCAGGTAAAGTACAAGGCTTGAAAAAAAATTGCACAATACTTGAGTAAATGTACACCAAAAATCATATCAATCATGGCACTGGCATGAAAAATAATTATACATTATAGGCCGCTGGTTAGGGCTGGGCGATAAAATGTTCGACCGGGATCCGAGCCTATCACGCAACAGAAAAAAAACGTGACAAAAGCCCGTCAGTGTGCTGCCTCTGCTCTGCGACTCGCTGCCTTCCCAGCAACCACATCATTATTTTAAACATATAAAATTATTCTGGTTTGTTTAAAATGTGCAGCTACTAAATAGAGCTACAGGAGCACTTTTCTATCACATTTTAATGTGCTTTCCCTGATTTTATTCTTTAAAATACTCTCTGTACATGTTATACCTCACCATGAGGCAGTAGTACATTACAGAGTTTCCCTTCATGATGTGTGGAAATCATAATTGGCCTTAATTATAGTAACATGGAAAACATTTAACAACCTTTGAAAACTTTAACCTTTCCAAATAATAGCAGTAGTAGCTAGCTTGGATTTATGCCAACAACAGTGAAAGTTCACAGTGGAAGTAAAGTATCAAAACACCAAC
This sequence comes from Hollardia meadi, assembly GCA_037974645.1. Lineage (NCBI taxonomy): Eukaryota > Metazoa > Chordata > Actinopteri > Tetraodontiformes > Triacanthodidae > Hollardia > Hollardia meadi. The sequence goes on along the minus strand of JBBPCS010000524.1, from coordinate 15,277 downwards.
GGAAACTTCTCAAATCAGTCCTGCAATATGATACACACAAATATTATCCTCAAATCGTAACAAGATACACTGCTTTCTTCTCGATCCTCCTGTATGACAATGTCGAGTACAAAAGACAGATTTTGAGTGTAAATGAGACTCTGGAGGGTCCTTGTTTTAGTTGAATGACTGCTAAATGGCTGCTGTCATTATGTAAAAATATATGAGAGAGCACATATGAGAGCACATACACAAAAAAAATCACAGACTCACTTGTACTCTGAGGAAGGCGGGGTGTCCAGGCCCTTGCGAAAGGTGCCCTCTATCTCGGCTGCCAGTGAGTCCATGGGGAGAACAGAGGCCAGTGCAGTGTACCGCTGCACTGTGCTGTTGGGGAGGCTCTTATTCCGCAAGTTCTTGATGTCCTCTCGGGCCTCGCAGAGCATGTCCTCACACTCTGAGTACTTGTCCTGCAGGTCCTTAAGCTACAGACAGGGGAAGACATAACTGTCAAACTGCAGCGCTAGAGGAATACATTGTGACATTCACAATGTAGGAGCTGGATATCAACATTTTAAGGGTTAAATATGCTTCTGCAAAAATGCACACAAACAGGTCTGTGAAAAACGGCACCTAAGTTCACAGGTAAACATTGGTGGAAGTCTAATGACAGCCAACTGTATTGTTTGATTTTCTCCAAGACTCAAGGAGATTGAAAAGAGCTCTGGAGGTCCGGCTACGCAATGATTGGTTGAGTGGAGAACATCATCCAACAGCATTTAAGGTGTGCTGACATCCAACACAGAAAAGTACCAAGATTGTTCTTTATCTTCTCTTTTGATACAATTTTATTTGAAAATAGTGTTCTGCACCTAGCCTGTTTCAGAACACGGTTTGGTAAATGTCCGCAATTAAATTCAATAAAAGCAGGTTGGCTTTGCAAATGCATGTTTGCAGACTTGAAAACACAAGAGCGTGTGTAAGGTGTCCACATTCTGATTGTAGCCATTTGGAAAGGAAAACAAAACTTAAACAAGAATGTGTGCATTTTGTGAAAGTGTCTTGCCTCTGTTTTAAGTTTTAGCTGGCTGTCACGGGAGGCACTCAGGCTTTGGTTCAGCTCCTCATTCTCATGCGTGAGCTAGGAGGAAAGACGGAAGAAAGTTTGGAGAGGTAAGTTTTCAAAGTGATCTATTACATATCTCTTTATAAAGCCAGTAACTGTTTTATGTAAGTTCCTTGACAGCACCTTGTCTTGAGAAATTGTGTGTGTGTTCCTCTCACCCCTTTGCAGCGGGCCTGCAGGTCAACTATCTGAGCGAGCAGTGAGCTGATCTCCTCCTGTTGTCGGAGAGAGTCCTCTACTTTCCTCGCTAGCTCGTCCGACAGGTCGACCACCTGCTTATTGACAGAGGCTGAAACACACAAGTCCCATAAATACATCTACTGTAACTAATCGTCTGTACTTTATTTTCATGTACTGAAACAAGACTGCTAACACTTACAGAGTTCTTCCACACACACCATCATCAGCTCCTGTTCTTGCTCCTCATAGTTGGTCGTCTCTGTTGTGAGTTCGTTGGCCTGCAGAAAAAACCCATCATATATTATGTGGAATTGTACGATACATTTTGTGAATCATTACATCTTGATATTTTTCCATGTCATTTGAAGGTACTGGATCTATTTAATGTATTTGTTTAATCACACCTGATTCAATCCCAGTGCAAACATGCATACTGTAAAATACCATGTTAAACAATAGATGTTGCTTCATGAATCTTAATCTTATGAATCTTATTAGATTTTGTATGTATGAGCTTTGATTTCACTCTGTGTGAGAATGTTTCATTGTTACATACCTCTAATCGCAGTTTGCGGTTCTCATCCTGTAAGCCCTTCAGTTTCTGCTGCAGGAAGTCATAGTGGACAAAGTTGCTGAGAGAGCTGCACGATTCATTCCGTTTTATTCTACAACAAGAAAAGAAACGTCGGCCTGCGTTAGACGTCCTTCTGTTCCTCTCACTCAGCTCGAGTCTGCGGAACACATCTAAGCAGAACTGGTGGGCAATTATCAACTGCAGATAGCTAAACAAACTTGTTCATTTCGTTCAGTTATTTATTTATTTATTTTTAACTGAGGGAGTGCTAATAAATGTACTTTAACGTGGTTAAATAAGCTGCTGCAATGAAAAGAAGTTCAAAGAGAACAGTAGTGAATAGAGATAATCATTAACTGCTTATGGGAAAGAGTTGAATACAAAGCTTAGCTGGAAACTTTGAGAGGGTCAGTAGAGATGTTCTGACTTACACACAGACTCAGTGCTGTTTCACTACAGCGCAAATGATTTGTTTCTTTCAATTCTGTTTCTGGCGCATAAAAAAGTTATGACAGTGCTTATTGAAAGGTAAGAGGTTGAAATGGAAATGGGGTATATTTTCTGTTTACTTGTGGCAATTGCTCAAGTAATTAGTAACATGAATCATCAGGAATCATGAGTCATTCTTATTTATTTTGAAGGATATCTATATACTAAGTCACAAACCTACACTTTGATTTAAAACAGACTAAATACTACATGTTGTCATGAAGCTAAATATTTTCAATGGCATCACTTTTAACCTATGTGTACTGTATTTGTGTGGGTAAACTCACGGTGAGTGCGATTCAGCATTCTCGATCTCCTCGGTGCTCGCGTAGAACTGAAGGAGGTCATCTCGCATCGACAGCTCATGACGAAGTTGAGCGATCTAGCAAAAGTACAGGAAGCTAATATAACTTGAGCTCAGCAGATCGTACAGGCACCACATTGATGACATGACACAGATTGTGTATGTCAGTGCGACTGTGTATGATGAGGTTGGTTTATACCTCTTCCTTTGCAATTTCAAGCTGTTCATCCAGCATTTCATTGCGTGCCGTCAGTTCTTGGTTCTGCTTCAGAAGGGACTGACCAATCCGCGCTGCTAACTCGAGATCCCGCTCTTTCTGCAGTGACACGTAAATACACACTTATGTTTTTTCAGTTTTTTTTGTTTTTTTTCACACTTTTAGCAAGGAAAACACAATTGCAGTTATGCTTCTTTTTTTTCTTTTTTTTAACCAAATTTAATTGACTTTGTTCTGATGGCACTGACAGAAACAAGCATGCCGAAACGTGTGACAAACAGCGATGGTCAGTGAGGCAGCTAATTTTAATCCTCTATAATCCCGTTCATCTGCTGTGCGTCTCCCTCTTACCTCCTCCAGCAGGTGGGTGACTGCCTTGATGTCATGATACGTCTTGGTGACCTGGCCCACTCTGTCTGAGCACAGCACTGTGGGAGAGAGAGAGGGATTTAATGAATGGATTGCACACAAACGATACTGTGACAACGCAGCCTTACTGATTGTTTATGATGAGATTATCATGGGGTTGTGGACAATAATAACTAGTCAGTGGGGGAGCTGTTGTGATTTTGACTTCCTCCTCTTCCTCCTATTTCTATTTTCAACCAGCTACCAAACAAGCCAGCGGTTCTTATAATAGAGAGAAGTTTGATGTCTACTTATAATTCATCTACTCCTTTTATTTGGGTGATATTGCTGTTTCTGAGCAGTTTTAATTATTAACTTGTAAAACAAATCAACAACAAAATCACAGTACTCTCTCACGGTATTCTCTGAATGAGTGCCTTGAGTAGATCTTGTTTCTGCTTTAAAGTTTCCACCACTACAGACCACAACATCTCCATGTGGTAAGCCAGATACTGATCCTCTTAGCTTGATCCAGATAAGACGCCAATAAAGACCTCGTTCTCCTGGACACCAATATAGCACAAACGGGAGAGAATGCCAGGTCTGAACTGTGACAAGTTGTTCACACCAGCATGGAAGTGGATAACAGTGAGTGGCTATTGATCTGCAACCTTGTTTACATGCTGAAGAATGGTTTGTTTATGTCCACTTCAAAATCAATAAGGGTTAAGAGGTGTGGAAGGTCAATAAGTCATTTTCTCAGTTAAGTCTGACCAGAACCAAACACTGAAAAGTAAACATTATAATTTGTTCATTACCATGAAGTACAATAGCGTGTTTTAATTTTATGCTTCTTTTGTAATATTAATTGCAATTGTAGGTTTCATGCTTTTGGAGCAGAACTCCTTTTTTAAACATCTTATTCATTTCTGTTCAAGGGCATTCAAAAGTTGCCTGGACTAGCTGCCAATTCTGCAAGCTGCATTACCTCTAAACCAAAGTCATTTGTGTGATCTTACTTTGGTAGAAAGCTTAGCTGGACTAAAGAGATGGGAAGTTGCCATACAGCAAATTAATTAGATTGGGGTTCTTGAATTTGGCCAGGAAACACAGTGATTGTGTAGCTGATTAGTGTCCAATCAGCTTAATGGAAAGAACCCATGAATTATATAACGTAAAAAGTCCTGTCTGTAGCACTACGAGGCTATAAGGCAGAGGTCATGTTTCCATTTTGACCACGCAGATTAAAGAGAAAACAAAAATGTTTGAAAAGTGAGACAGGGAAAACATTTCAAACCCATTTGCCAGATGATGGGAATCATGTGTCACTCAGCCACTCCTGCAAAATTTGAATCTGGGACAGTAAGATGACAAAACTGACGAATGATGTTGGAAACTCTCTTAATTTAACATCAGAGCTCGCTGCTGGCTATGTAACAGTTCTGCTGGCAGGCAGGATCACGTGTTCCTCTCGAGGACATGGCAGCAGGGTAAATTAATGTAAACAATGAGTCTCATGTCATTCCAATTTATTCAGTTCTGATCATTAAAATAAATGTCTCTGGCATTTCAAAAGCCAAATGAGATAACATCTCTCAATTTCTAAATCTTAATTTTTAAGCCAGCATGGACAAGAGGTCCTTAGCGTGCACAGAAAAATAGACAATTTAACATCTGCAATGCCACAACAATTGAAGATCGTGTCATATACGTACATACAACCACGTACATATATAATGCAGACTAAATCACACATCATTACATTCATATAAGAGTCTTCTTAAGCATTAAATGCCTGATTTTATCATTATCCAAATAAATTCTAAATATTAACAACGGTCAATCAGATAATTGATCATTTTCCTTAAATCCTATTATACTTAAAAGTGGATTGCAGCACTTGTGCTAAAAGCAAAATGATCCAGTTCACTACAAAGTCATTCAGAACAGTGTCAGTCTGCCCCAGTAATATTCAAGCAAAGTACTACTGCTGTTTATTTAGGTCATAATTCAGTCAATTAAGCATCAGGTTATTTTAGTCAGTAGTATTTTGGATGGCTGATTTGCACTTGAATGACTGCACCCTTCAGTAAGTACCTAAACCGTACATCCCTTTAGTCTCACCAGCCGAAATAACTGATCTATATCCTCTTGACCTGACTGCCAGACTGCAGAGCAGATCAAGGGAAGAGATACACTATGCCAGCTAGAGGTTTTAGGGTTTGGGGTGAGCTAAATCCAGGCAGCTGAACCCTGAACTGCTAGCCTAATACTGTACCCATGGATGAACCTTGCTGACTTACAGTAGGTATACTTATGACGTCTGTTATGTTGAGGGGATCAGACAGACATGGATGAGCTCTGAGAATAAGATTCACATTGATCCCCTACTGAGCTCTATTCTTCAGGGGACATGACAAGAATGGCAGGAGCTAAAAATTTGTCTCGCAGAACTTCCTGCTGTAAATCTGTCTGGACATTTCTTTAGAGTGGAGTCTTAAGTGTATACACATTTTACAATGGTGACATTCAGTTCACAAGAATTATGAGCACATTTAAATAACATTATCAGCGTCACTGATGGATTTTAGCCTGAAGATCCTGGCAATATAAACATATCAACACAATACACAGCACACACACAACCACATATCCGTGGATTTATTTATCCTATTGCTTAACAGAGAGCCCAGAAATGTGTCCCGTTTCTCTGGAGGGTTGCCCATGTCGCAGCATTGGTGCAGGTGCCAGTCACATGCCCACTCAGACAAAGAACGCCACATAGAGAGAAGACATGGAGGAGAATCTCACACTAACTGCTCTGTTAACACAACACATACATCTTTTTGATAAATTAATCTTATTTTTGGCACATATTCATTGAAAATGATTCAAAAGTCATTCATTACATTAAAAGCAGCAATGGACTGAAAGTAGGGCAGCAGCACAGTTAATGTACCTGCAGTCTTTGTTGTGAACCACAGACGGGCAATAAAGAGGGTTTAGGAACATTCAACAGCAGTCTAAGTTAGAAAGAACATTCGGGTCATTTCTTCAACTCAATTAAACAATTTAATTCTCTCTGTTTACAAAAGCACAATTCCCCTCAGAGTCAAACCATATCAGAAATACAAAATTAAAATACTATTCCCTAATTCTATGGCGCTGGTCTCCATTTAATAACATCATCAGTAGAAAACACAAATTCACAGTGCCACCAATGACAACTGCTTAAATGTACACGGGGCTCGATTGTGCTGCTGCAGCCTGTGCGCACACACGCGCACACACACACACACACACACACACACACACACACACAAGCTGATTGACCTTCAGCACACTATGAGGAAACATTCAGTCTGGATATAATAAAAACTTAACACATCTCTGGGTACTTTCTTGTTGAAATAAAGGAGTCTTATGACAAGAAGCTGCAAAAACAACCATTTCGTTGAATGGTAGTTTGTGTGTGTTTGCATGATGTACCTTCAGTGACATCACTGCACCCTGCAGTACATGCAGCACTTAGATAACCAAGACCTTGACAATGCAGTACACAACAAAACACATCAGATCACAATATCTGTCTTGCAGAGCGGAATTATCACAACCGTGACACTTCACACCTTATATCTAACTTTTCTTAATTCTCTCTTTAAGCGTGGGTTCTGCAGATCACTAATCAGTCTCCACTGCATGTCTCCCGTCTATCCTCATCTCACACTGCCTTGTCTCACCTTGTGTCACCTCTCGGCAAAGGCTGTCCTCCTTGTTGTTATTATTGTTATTGCTGTTGTGGCATTTCTTCTCCTCCACCACTACTTCATCCACAAGGCTGGACGTGCACTTCTCTTCTTCTTCCTCCTCAGATGCCGAGAAGCTCCACACTTCCATAATGACGGGAGAGAAACTGCCCTCCATCTCTCCTCCGTCCATCGGTTAAATCCCTCGTTCTTCCGATTCTACTTTGTATTCGCTGTGCTGTGACACACCAGCTGTGTCACTGGCATCATTTTGCTGGACTGTGTGTTGGGGAAAACAGTATCCACAAGCCTACACGAGTGGGTGTGTACACCTGTGTTTGTGTGTGTGCAAGAGAATCTGAGCTGCTTGGTGTTAATGTATAATCCCTCAGACTGTAAGGGCCATCTGTCGTCATGCCTGCCTCCGTTCACCTGGCCACGTTGGACTACCGGGTAAGATAATAGGGGTGGAAGAGGAGAAGGGGTGAAGGAGGAAGAAAAATCCAAGCCACAAGCCATAAAAACTGATATTGATCACATTGACCTTGTCCAAGCACAAAAAGATAAGCATCATATGCCTATAATTGAGCAAATAATTCAGGAAGGGGAAGCTGATGCAATATAAAAGGATGCTGGATTAAGCCCACCCACCCCTGTGAAATTGATGGAGATGGTAGGTTCCATCCATGCCAATGGCTGCTCTTGCTCTGCATACATACGTAAGAGCAGAGATACAGAGAGAGGGGACTGCATCGCACTGGTGCAGACAGAGACACACCCACTTTACAGGGGTCTGGTGGAAGCAATAGAGTGAATCCATTTTATGATTTTAGGTGTTTTGACTGGGATTATTGAAGGTGAACTACAAGAAAATAAAAATACTAATGTCATTTTTTAAATTCCATCTATTCATAAATATTTATCCCTGTATAAAATTCTGATTCTGATGGTAATACTTTAAGATGAAGTTGATACTTATAAGTGAATGAACAATTAATGATAAAAGAATTTATAATAGTAAAATAATAACTCATATGTTATATGATCAGAGGGTTTTCCTTCTGTGAGCAGATGGTAAGTATTCTGTTTTTCCTACATTATTAGGGCAACCACAAAGATTTCCAATGAACTGCATTGTGTTGTGACTATCTTTCTGCACCAGGCCATCACTGTCTTGTCTCCGTCAGTCCCATGCCCTTGCAGTTGCTAACCTAGACGCAGCAGTTTTCTTACAATCAAATATTAACATCCTCATTCATTTTTCACACTCAAACAGAGTCTTTCCAGGTCAAATGCCGCACGCAAGAGACAGTGGAGACATCAATTTCACCATCTGCTATATTTCATTTCTTCCTGCGCTCTGAGTTTGCAAGCATTCCTTAGTCCCTGCAGAATAAAATCTTTGAGAGCGGCACATCTAAATGAAACACACGCGGTTCAAGTGGAAATCATCACATTTACAGGAATGGTTCAACTGGTTGAAGTTAACAGGCTATAGTACTATAAAAACATAAATAAAATGCTGCAGGGGAAAATAGGTTACAAGGAAGTTAAGTCTGAAGTACTTTGCCTGCAATAACAAGCAAAGATGTGACAAGAGCTTCGTCTGAGTCACCTCCCAGTAATAAAATCGAAATTCCAGGCCAGGGCTTTGATTCAAGCTTCTCTAGGCCTCATATTGCCTGGATGATCGATAAGAACTTCTTTATGAACTAGATTACCAATCTATTAACATATTCATTTGGGGCAGTTGGTTACAAAAACAAAGGCAATAGAGTACAGTTTCAACTCAACCCACTACTGTAACTCAGTGTGAGAATATAGTAAGCACCATATCACCAGTATCTCAACTGAGACCTGATATCACTGGTAAATATTTGTCTGAGGAAACACCCTGAAAGGTAATTTGTCACTTTACTTTGGCAGTGATCAGATGTGATCTACCTGCAGTCTACCAACTCCGCCTTGCAAGAGTAAAACATGCCGCAGACGTGGTTGGCACATAACCAGACAAGCAAGCATGCTCTGCTAATAGAAAACTAGAAATACCGCCTTGCACACCAGTCAAGTTGCAGTTTACATCAATGTCTGTCAAGACTCATATAATACATGTTCTGAATGATAGAGAACTGGGTCACATGGGGCAATGACAATCACCTGAAGCTCAATATCAACAAAATCAAAGAGGGTGTGGTGGTCCACAAAGATGGATTCTTCACACATCCTTGCATCCAGAATGTTTGTACCAAATGTGAAGAATTTCTGCCTGTGTGTAACTACTGAAATTGAGAAGTTGTGAAGAGTGACAGCACTCAACACTCAAATTTTGCTGGAGATGTCCCTTATACCTGCACTAAAAGAATCTTTGGCCAATTTGGGGCAATGCAACAAGATGTGAACACAACATTGACATATTACCACCTTATAAAGTGGATAGGGCGAATGTGTTCCCAAAAGGTTGCTTATTTTCACACCCAGCTGACAAGGAGGACCATTAGCATTAATTTATGATGATTGAGTCCAATATTCACATTTCTCTTAACTCTGTTTTGGTCTCTACCAACCAATGAGGTAAATATCGGGCACTATAGCTGCTAAATGCTCCACTAAAGTTCATCAGCTAGTTGCCAACTTTGTAGACTGAGCAGGTAGCATACGATGGATTTATCGGAGCTTTTTCACTGTAAACAGCTGACTGCTATAACTGGAAACAAGGTTAATGAGAGACTGAACCAAAGCAGTAAAGTTGTGGGCAGCAAAACCAACCATCTGTGGGGCCTGCTGTCAGGAGTGGGTTCATCACTATGAGCAATCAAATAGCTGGTGTGTACAGACTGTGCATGGCACTGCAACATGTACAGATTGCTATATCACACTGATGAATATTAAGGACCAGCTAAAAACATAGAAAATCATAGAAAGAATTGGAAAAAAGTGTTTCGATAAATAACAGGACTCACAAAATAAAACACAAACAGATGGAACAGAGAAGAAAACAGTGAGCTAGAGTAAAGAACACTAAACACAAACAACACCATATGCCATCTGCCAAAAAGAGTCGAAAACTGCAGCATGGCACAACATGGCGCAAGCTATACGGGCCAGGTTAGTCTGTCCTGGTCCTATTAGGAACATGGGGCTTGGCATCAGCTGGGTACAGCCTATCGAGCATTATGAGGACGCAGCCGTACATTCTCATGAAATCCCAGCAGTCTAAAGCAAGGTTATCAGGAACAAGGTAGTATCTTGGAATAAAGTTTCTATTACAAAGCAAAGTTTCATAACATTTTCAGAAATCATTGCAAAGTAAATATGGCTGATATTGAATGTTATGTATCATTGACCAAACCACTCATTTGATTTCCTGGCTTTGTATCATGAATAGCAAACTGTTCTGATGTGAAGCCTTTATATATAACCCATTACTCAAAAGAGTCTTTAAAAGGTAAGTTTAAACATTTAGTAATGCCGAGCAGAACCTCTAAGACTCGCTGATCAATCCTTCATATTAAATCTCAGAGCGGATCTCTGTTTTAGGGTAGTCACTAAAAACTCAAATCAAAAATGATCCCTCATGCACATAGCTACAAAAGCAGGCCTTACAGTAGTTAAAATGCAAATACACACAGCCTCTCATTGTCCCATAAGTCTATACCACCTATGCATACTTGCTGCAGCAATTGACTTTCCAACGCTGTCATTATGATGTCAGACTGGCTGCTGGGATATGCCATCTGAAGCCGGCGCTACAGTGGAAACTGCTTAGGACGCCAAGTGACAGCAGGTTAATCAGCTTGGTGACATTTGACATCTGACTTAAATGTGAGTATGTGAACGAGAGGGTAGGAAGATTAGGCTTCACACACTCAAGTCATTACAAACACACAGACACACAGACACAGACACAGACACACACACACACACACTTAAGTTCATTTTCATTGCCAAAATATGAGAATAAAAGAAAAGGCAATAATATCCTACTGATCAAGCAAATCTCCCATTTCATTTCTTGAGTAATGGATCAATTGTCAAATATCAGAAAATATTGGAAAATGCCTACCACAATTTTCTAACACCCCTAGCTGACATCATCACATCAGCTTGGGTGTTATCCCTAAACAACACTTCAAAATCTACCTATGTAAGCTGCGTAAGAATTTGCCGATTATTTTTCTGTCACTTGACCAATGGATTAATTGACTAATTGTTTGCCTCTCAAGATCAGCCAAGCAAAACACACTCTCAGCATAAACCTGAAAAAAACATAATGCGACAAAAAACCCTAAAAATATCTCAAAAGGTAACTGTAGATTTTTTTTTAAATCCAGTTTTTACAATTATTTCACATGTATTTCATATCCCAGTCAGCACCTAGTCTAACATGTACACATGTAATAAAGGGTTAGGGTTATTGGGGGTACATTCACTGAAATTCACTGATTGATTGATTGGTTTTCCTTTTTAAAAATTTGTCTACACTCCATAGTTAAGCTTTGAAACAACAAAAAAAGATCCCCGTTTTTCTTTTACCCATCACATGTGATGAGAGGTATGATCGGTGGTGGTGGTGGTGGTGACGACAGGTACATCCCCTAATTTATTTTCATATTCCTTTAAAAATATGTTCAAGCATTTGCCAAATACAAGGCTGCTGTGTTCCACTTCCTGGCCAACCATCATAAGTGACATATTAACTTTCAACAAACCTTACAGCTTCACTTGCACAAAGATTGAAGGTTAAAAAAAAACAACACAAAGTCAGTGGTGAACTATTGGGACAACCTATACAGTCTCATATTTACTTCCTTCTCAATACGCACAGTCTGCATTGTTACACCCAACTTCTACTAATAAATATGACTACAAGGGGTTACAGTCTGGATTCGTCTAGTAAATTGAACTAACTGAGATTTCTGATTTTTGCTCAGCTGTAAAACGTCTTGGAACATGAAGCCCGGTGTGATGGAAGCAATACAGCAAAAATAAAACATTGAACCTGTGACAACACTGCAAGCATACACCCTAAAATGAAGTCTAACCATAGACTAGTGCTCTACACCAGACTGTAACACAACACACAAGTCATTCTGCCCAAAAATATTTCACATGACAAGGTCATAAGGTAATGTGGGGAACAAAAAGTGTGGCTTCAATAAAGCCAACAGAGCCTGACAAAGTTAATCCCAACACTAAACACTATACCGTCCCTTAAGTGTAAGTAAAACAGTACTTACAGAAGTACTTGAGCGTCTCTTCAATCTGCTCGTGTGTGAGTCCCAGAGCGACTTCTGGTGGCAGCAGAGGAGTGTGCAGCCAGTCGTCATGGTCATATCCAAACACGCTGTCTGCCCGAAGAGTGTAGTTGGGCTGACCCTCTGACAGGAGGCTCACTATCTCCAACTCGGGCAGGTCTGAACAAAGGTCTGAATGTGGGAGAGTGGTTGTTTGCACATGTGTTTGCATAAAGATTCATGAATGTATGGGTTTATGTATGAGGAAAGACAAAGAAAGAAAGGAAGCAGCACTTTAACAATCACAGTTAGGCTGACGTGTCACATACAATGACACACTGCCCTCTACTGATGAATCCTTGAAATTACATTGTTCTCTGACAAGTGTACACTATTCAATATATAATTAACCAATGCTGCTTATAATCAACACATTAGTGATGTGCAGTTTGCGAGCTTTCTTTATGTATTACCTGTTAAAGTTGACACATCGTGGCAGGGTTGTTGCCCCAAGTCCCTAAGGTTCCCAGGTGAAGCAAGATGAAGAGGCTGCGGGGCCACGTCCAGGGCCCCTGGCACCTCCCCCTGCCCCTCATGGAGGGAGAAGGCTGACTGGGAGTCCAGGTGGGCCTGTGGGGGCCAGGAGGGAGGAGAAAGAGGAGCAGGAGGAGAAGAAGAGGAGGGAGAGGAGGCAGGATGGGACAGCTTGACTGGGGCTGGAGGGTTCAGGATGAAGGCAAAACTCAGAGCTGGGTGTCCCGCTGTGGGACTGATGCCCCCTGGTGGCTCAGGGAGACGATGCAGGCTTCCAGGGCATCAGGCACAGTTTGTCAGTTTGAAAGTAATGACTAGAAAAAGGGAAATACAAAGAGGAAGAGAGGGAAGACAAGAAATATTAGAATGTATTACATGGGCAATTTAAAGGACCCACAACTGATCCGAAAACATACGTATACACCATCTCTCCCTCTCTGATCTCTACTGTATTTTTTAAAACCTTTTATCAATTATTTCTGCAGCTCTATTCTAACATACTATGGTAAAAAAAATAGCAACTTCAATGATCAACTTCATACATGGCATACATTTATGTATTTTGCTTCTCCACATGTGTCATTTCAAGGCAATTTAATAATTAAATTTTCACAAAAAACACTTACACTGAAGTGACACTTAAAAACCAACAAAAGGGAAATAAACAAACTGGACAAAGCTTGTTACTTAGGCTACAGTTTCTAATACATCTCACATATAAGCGATTGAGATTCATTTATTTTTCAAGAGATCTGAACCCCCCCCCCCCCCAAAGTATCAGACCTTTTGTTTGATCAAAGACCCTTTCACTCTAAACAAAGCAGGGCCTGGCCTCCTGTCTGCGTTTCAGGGTCACAAAGATAGAATTACCACTGGCTGAAGCTACATGCAGATCATGTTCCTCGTCATAACAATAACACTCCTTTCAACACACACAGCATGAGGCAGTGCATGTTATATTAACTACACACAGACACAATTAACACCAATAGCTACAGGTAGGAAGAGTGTATCTTATTCTTCATACAGTATAAAGCAAAAGGGCAATCAAGATTTGCACTGATATGTGACTGATTCAGTATCGTCTCTGACATAATACACCATACAGTATGTGTCATTTAGAGCATGCCAGCTTTTTTAAATATTGCCCAGTAAAATACAGAGAAGAAAGATCTTACATGTTGTAAAATTGAAAACATTCTAATAGATCCAATTTATATCAATGAGAGCAGGCTAAATAACAGAAACATATTTCTGTATAATGCAGTACAGTTCAACACCAGCACAGACTATGTATATCTTCCAAAGCGATCATACAGTTGAACGTACACCTCTCTAAAGTTACATCATAACTTTCATGAAAGGTGGATTCATTGAAGGATTGTTTTAGACTGCACCTAGTGAACAATGCATGTAGTTTTGTCTTTTAAAAAATGGTCATTTAAAAAGAGATCGATTCAAGTTTAAAGAAAATTTGTTTTTCTCACGTTTAAATCCCCTAAAATGTTTGACCTGGACTATACTGACTTGTATCTGTCTAAAGTTTGTCACGAGAAAAGTGTTTTCACATTCCTCTACTGAAGGGGGAGATGTCTGTGCACTTCCTAAATTTATGAGATTCAAACGTACACTGTCTAATTTACAAATACTACTACTGCCAATGAGCCAGTTCCCAGGCAAACTTGGTTGGCTATCACACTGTAACATCGTAGCAGATATTATTGTACATTTCACAATCACTAATGCTGTGTCAGCCACTGTCAGTGACAAGCTAACAAGCTAACAAACAACATAAACAAAAGATGCTAACTACACTTAACACTCTGATATGTCTGCTAGTCGCTGATGTTGGTTCACAACAGACTCGTCATCTGAGTCTGACTGAGGCTCAAACATGTAACATTATGGCTGAATCACTCCATGTTTCCTCAAACAGCAGCCATCTTGATGTGCACTGATCTTTCACCGGTCAACCTAGTGCAAACAGCGATGGTGGGCGGGGCCAGAGGCCTGTGATTCACAGATCCAGAATTTCTTAATGAGGGAGAAAGAGTAGATTTGCTTCCAGTCCCTTATCAGGTTTTTTTTTAAAGTTTTTAATGTGGGAAAACCATGTTAAATAAAATCTTATCTTTATGTACTTTAGAACATGTCTGGAGGGGAACTTTAATATCTGCAAGCAAAGCATTATGCTGTATTCTCAACCATAGGCAACCATAAATGTGATAATATACAACAACATATTGTAAGCATAAAAGATAATGGAGTGTGTATGGAAGTGATTATAATCATTTAAGTCCAAATACGCACAAGTGTGTTCATGATGAGGATTTTACACTAGGTACTTTTAAACATGTACTATGGAAGCGTATAGTGGATTTTATTCAAATGATAATGTAAACTTGAAAACGAAAACGTAATTCCACAATAGCATTATAATTTTCCACATATGTATGTGTTATTTGAGATTTTACATGTCACCCACGCTGCGCTACAACTTGAAAATGAAAATGCAAACTGTCAGTCCTCTCATCAA
This sequence comes from Hollardia meadi, assembly GCA_037974645.1. Taxonomy (NCBI): domain Eukaryota; kingdom Metazoa; phylum Chordata; class Actinopteri; order Tetraodontiformes; family Triacanthodidae; genus Hollardia; species Hollardia meadi. The sequence continues at coordinate 10 of JBBPCS010000524.1, read as the reverse complement.
GGCGGGTCTT
>JBBPCS010000523.1:0-14199 GCA_037974645.1 Hollardia meadi | reverse complement strand
CACACACACACACACACACACACACACACACACACACACACACACACACACACACACACACACACACACCATATGCAACCACAAATCCACAAAATTAAATTTCACATATGTTTGTAATAATGCAGAAGACAAACATGCCTTTTACCCATACCACTAGTGAACTCTGCCTGCATAAAAAATAACAATTACTTTAGAACACACACAACAATGTAAATGCACACACATGTGCACTTTATGCCTTTGGCATTGTGCACCCAGCCCACATTAAGTGGAGACAAAAGAATAAGGCTTTGCAGTATTTAAATCAGTTATGTGTCTAATTATTCCATATAAAAATAGCTGATATCTAGGGCAAAAGCAACGAGATGGAACATTGTTGTCTGCAGAGGGGAGACCTAGTGGAGCTGGCGAGAGTTCAACACAGCAGAAGACCAGGAGGAGAGAAAGAGAGAGGGAGGGAGAGAGAGAGAGACAGAGAGAGATGGGGAGGCAGGGAGGGAGAAAATGATGAAGGAAGATAGGGAGAGAGTGCGCTTTAGGCTACATAAATATAACATGAACTGTATCCACTAGTGAATGGCAAGCAAGCAGCACAATGAGCCGATGTTCTGGAGTGCACTGTGAGGGTGAGGAGAATAGACTGCACTACCTCCTCACCTCTGAGTATCAGGTCTTGATACCTGGGAGATGAATGGAGTGGTATGAGGGAAAATGTGTGTGCGTGTTTGAACGAAAGACAAAAGGAGAGAGAATTTACTGAACCAATGCAGTTTTTCTGCAGGTTCACACTGATGTGGAGACCCTGCAGTCAGCTCTCAGCAGTGTGTGACCCTGACTCTGCATTCAGCAGACACTGCTTCCAATGGGTCTGCTAAGGATGCTCACATCCTGCACTGTGTTGTCACTGGGTACACTTCACTGTGCTGACATTACAGGTGGTTTAATGTGTGCATCACTCTGTATTTCAAAAGCCTAAAGCTTGATGTCTCATGTTGTTGAACATTCCCCACCCTCTGTGTATGTTCATGCAAACATTTCATGTGCCATTTTTCAGGAAAACCAAGTCTGCAACCCATTTAAAATATAGATCTGTCACTACATGATTATGTCATTCAGGGGACAGTTCACCCCAATATCAATACATATTTTTCATCTCGGTAATATTTATCCATCTCGATTGTTTTGTTGTGAGTTGCAGAGTTTTGGAGATATTGCCTGTAGAGATGTCTGATTTTTCCCTCATGTAATGGAACTAGATGGCACTTTACTTTCAAAGCACCAAAAAATACATTTGAACTCATCAGCAACATCTAGTTAGGGTTAGGGTTGGGTTTAGGTTTAGGGTTAGTTGCTGGATTAGCTTTAGGAATAGGGTGACTACCATAGACAGGTAGAGGTTTGAGCATGGAACAATAAACATGACATGGCTGGGGCAACAGCATATAGCCTACTGTACCACCTTGCTCGGGAGTTTTCCCCATCTGGAAAACTTTAGGGGCCAGGGATCCTGGATTTTATCCCCTCTATGAGAGCGGTCCTTAAGGCAGACAAGTTGTTCTGCAGATAACCCATCCTCCCGGGCCTGTTGGTTTGTTCTCTTCTTCTACTGGGTGGCAGCCTGCTTCATCTGTTCCTGGGCATTCTCTACTGCCACCTGCAGTTATCACTGATGCTCTCGGACCCAGTCGCAGACTTCACCTGCAGCTTGCTCTTCCACACGAAGGTAATCTATAAGCATCTGAGGTTTGAGGCCAGCCAAACAGCAACAAGAAGGGGGACTGACCTGTAGTTTATTGAGGCGTGGTGTTGTAACTGTACAAAGAGATACTCTGACAGGATGCAGAGGAGGTTGTGGAGGGTCCGCACTGGCCATTTCCTTCGGAATGAGTGAAAGCAGGGGTGGTTTAGACTTGATACTCCTTGGTCAGAGTGCAGTTGAGCTGGGACACAGTATTTGTAGAACCACTCCTTAGTTAGCATGGTGAAAACAACAGTCAACACTAACACTTCGTCCCTCCCAACTCTAGCAGGGAAATCAATTGCCAAGATGTCATAGGTCTGGAAGCTAGCATAGCAAATGGCTCATAGTAGCTTGCACCTGTGTCTGCGTATTTTTTAGCAACACTGCATCTCTCACATGTTTGGCACCAGTGTTTGATCATTCCTCCCATACCTGGCCAATAACACCTCTGCTGGATAAATTTTCAATACACTGCTCTTAATACCCTGATGACTGTGATGGGTGTGCAGTTGCTGAACAATTGTTTCTTCTTCCTCTCTGGAAAGACCAGCAGGTAAACACACTCTCCACCATCAGGCGGTTGGTGCGTCCTGCGCTGAAGTCTTTATCTCATTGTGAGACAATCCCCCCTGGCGTAGCAACCTTAGTGCAGCAGGATGGAGTCTCCTTCTCTGTGCACAGCAGAGATAGCTATCATAGGCAATGGGTCTGACCTTGCCTGGTTCAATCCCCTGGACCAGCAGGATAAAACTGCGTGGGGAAAGTGAAAGATAGCCCTTGTGCCTTCTTCATTACCACCACTGAGGTACCCTTGAATTCTGGTGGGGTCCAAGCATCCCTCAGAGCGACCCCCTGGCCTTGACTTCCCTGCCAGATCAGCAACTACTTTGTGGAGGGGGGCAACCATCTTGGCAAACCCCTCACAAAACATCTATAGTAGTGGGATAAACCAAGGAAAGACCTAAGTTTGTACCAGTCACAGCAGGAATCTTCTTTGGGTTTGTAGAGACACCTGCAACAGGTGCAACACCTACCAGTGCATTACACATAACTGTCACAGCCTGTTGCACCAGGGATCAGAGAGCAAATGTAGCATACCAAGGTGAGTTGGTACGGCTTAAATCTTTAGAGCCAAACAAATTGTAAACATGGAAGTTGGAGGTGTTAAGGCCTGTCTAGCCCTATGGTAGCCCAGGGAGGACATTTCTAGAAATGGGAGGCTTGACTCTTTTTACTGAGTCGCGTTTTGTATGAATCAAGTCACCAAATCATACTGGTAAATCCCACAGGCCTGGCACACGCATATGCACCAGAGACTTCTGCCGGCTGAGCCCTCCACTAACTCGAATGGGTTACACACACACACACACACACACACACCCACACACATATTATATTTGTTCTTCGATTCTGAATCGATTCATGTATTGATTTTCTAAATGTTAGTTATAACGTGATATTGTTAATGTGCTTGTTGTAGTTCATATTCAAAATAGGCAATGGTTGCAAGCACTTTTGGATTTAATGATTAAATAATTACCTTTGCAAGACGAACATGAAGTATATTGTGAATACTTTATATGCTATCACACAGAGACAGATCATCGGACTCCAGCAGTAAGACCGGCCCACCAACACAAACTGTAGCATTAAACTACTCAGAGAGCAAATACTAAGTGATTTGTGCAATCCTTTCTCACAAGACTAGGTTAATAGAGTATTTAACTTGATACATTTCCATCAATAGAATTAATATGAGTTGCACAATAGTGCGAGTGACAAATGTTCTCGACTAACTACTGGCAGATAGGAGGGGTGAGTCAGTTATTGAGTTAGTGGAGATGAAGACTTTCGCACTCCTGAGTCAGTAAAAAGAGTTGTTCATTTCGAGGAATTGATTCATGACACACATCATTAGACATTTCACTTCTGGCTACACTTAGATCAATTATAGTTTGTTGTCTTTTAATCTGAATTCGAGGTACTGTTATTTTAGTGAAAAGGACTTTAATCTCTCTGAAGTGTATTCTGTCCAAGAATAAGTGTAATGTGAGGACTTGAGAGTTCTTGGAAGCAGATTTATCACATATTCACTCAACATTCAACATCACAAGGTAGAACACATTGGCGGAGGTTAGAGGAAAAAGAAAGGTAATGAAAAGGATGTGTTGTATGCCATCACCGACTGATCCCCCAAAGGATCCACCAGAGTTTTCCAGTGCTCAGAAAACAAGTTTATGTGTCTCATTAGAATCTGTTTGTCCAAGCTTACTCCACAGACAGCAAATACCACAATATTGAAAACAAAAGAGAAACATCCAAGTAGATGTAGTAGTAGTAGTAATAGTAGTAGAAGTAGTAGTAGTAGTCGCAAAGATGTTTGGGTGTAAACAAAAACATGTTATTCCAGGTACTTTCTGAAAATGCTGATGAAATTATAAAAGTATTCCTCCCAATCCAGGTGTGTAGATGCTTTAGTGTCACCTTAAAGCCTGCAACTCAGCTCAGTTATGTTTCAGGTATAATAAAAGGATACAACATAGCTCTTTGAGGTGCAAATGCATTGTAATGATTACTTTAGACCTCAGAGGTGTTTGTTTATAATTCTCTTAAAATTATAATCCACCCAATATTTACCTTTTGGGGTATCAATCACTGTAAAAACCCCTGTAGAAAGGAAGCTGTATAAAGTTTGCAGTTTTCTTATCAGAAAGAACAGCAGCCATGCTTGAATTGATGTTGGCTACAATTGATTCATGATGATTAAATTTGAAAAGTGTCCAAACACTGCAAAACATCCATAGAAAAGGAACTTAAGCCACATTCTTGCTGTTTATCTGCGTAAAGTAAAAGTGTTAAAGCTAACTTCATCAGGCCTGATGATATACATGAGTAAATCTAGGGTAGTTTTTGGAATGAGACCATGGCTACATTTACGAAAGATATTTATGAAAATACACAAACCTCTTGCACCTTATTTTCTGTGTCATAATCTATGTGCTCGCACATTCCACATCACTGTAAAACAGACTGCTGCTAAGGTATGAAATCTTTAAGCCAAATCCCCATTTTTGGGGCTGTAATTCTACATCTGCCCCCGGTTTATTCCATTGATGTCCTGTCTGTATCAATTCCCACTGCATGTCTGTTGGCAGACTTATTCAGCAGCTGATACTTGATGTTCTCTTGTTGTGTGTATAAAAAAGCCAAATCCGCACAGAGATGACAGAGGGTGTAATCGCTAGCTATGTGATTCAACAATACGACTCTTAGAAGCTATTCAGACTGGGGCCTGTCCTTGACCCTTAAGGAGCTTGTAATGTGGGCTTTTTTCCCACTCTTTGTATTTACCGGCCGAAACGAGGGGGGATAGGGGTGGAGGGGGGACCAACCACTGAGTGAGAGCTTTTGCCCCTCCATGCCAGCGGCAGTCACACTGGGGGAGCTATGCACGTGCACACACACATACACACAGAAATGCACACACAGGTCTCCCAGCGTGCACTCATTTCATAGGGAGAGAGAGATGAAGGCTGGAGGGTGAAGCAGAGGGAGACAGAAAGGGTGGGGTAGGGACAAGGGGAGGGCACAGAGACAAGAGCCCCCTACCTTCCCTGGCCAAGCAGGGGGTCAATCTTAAAGGCTGCTCTGTCTCTCCATGCTAAGATGGGGTGGGGTGGGGGGCAGGGAGGCTCAATCTGCAGAGGGCAGTGGTCCTGCTGGTCAACACAGGGAGCTCCACGTTACCCAGTTATCCATGACAACCAGAGAGAGAGAGGGAGAGAGAGTGGCAGGAGAGAAAGTCAGAGAGAGAGAGACAGAGAGAGAGAACATGGAAAAGCTCAGCTGCGGTCAGAGAGCGCTCAGTTGGAGCAGAGTGTGAAGAACAAAGCACCCAGTGATTTTCATTTTTTCCCCTCTTTGTCTGCTTTATATTGTCCACAGACATGTCCCTCTTTTCTTTACTGGAAATAAAGGAGCTTTGAAGGAGAGACACAAACACAGACACACACACACTGGTGTGGCTAATTGAATTATGTTTATACAGTAAGTCAAACAGTTTATTTTCACTGTGACACAAAGTTCCCTCCAATGTGAAAACAGTTCTTTGAAAAAAAAAAAGATGAAACAAGGTTTCTTCTTGGAGGGGCATAGGAAAGGAAAGGGCAATGGAGGGCACAGAGGTGTTTTCTTTTGAGGAAATGGCTGAGCAGATTTTAACATTTGATGGTACATTACTGCAACACAAAGGTCTACGCTCTTGTATGCCCATGACTGGATAGAAACAGACAATCCATGTGGTCTGGATTTAAAGTGTGGAAAATGTTAATTTTGCATGGATAGGTTCTGCTCAGCCTAAATGAACAGGCTTAAACTAATCTTGTGAGACACTGCCCTAAAGAAATCCATCCAACATGAATGAGTAAAACCACAACTGCTCAAGAAACAGGGAGCATTTCTAGATGAAAAAATGTCTGACATTCCAAAACTGTGCACAAATCCTGTGAAGAAATTTTCATGGAGGGAATGGGCCATTACAGGGTGTATCCAAGCCTTTATTTCCTGCAAGCTAATTATGACTATCCTGGCCTTCAATCGTTTTCTGAATTCCTGGACGAAAATGCAATATAAAATGTGCTACTCTTGTGTCTGCATTGGGATTGCAGTGGGATGTGGGATGTGGGATTTTTTGGAAGCCCAGCAAATAGAACAGGCCTATGTTTCCACACAACGTTCAGTCTCAATTAAAGTTGAGCTGAAGTGAAAAATTTCTTTTTAACCCTTTTAGATCACATAAATTGTCACATGTAACCCATTTAAAAATATAAGCCAAAAAAATTACAGAAACATCAACTTCTCTGTATTTTTATATCAAAATGAGATCATTTTTTTCTTATGGGAAAACAAAATCTGAAGTTTTCTTAAATTAGCTACTACCAACCATTTTCACAATATCACAACATCCATCCATCAGTCAATCTTCAACGGCACGTAAGAACTAGCATATTTCAAGTCAGAAGGACTGAGCTGGAGCGGAGTGTGAGTGGGGCAGGCCTCAATGATTACTGTGCAAAAACACAACTTTATTCACTGATTTGGGTGAAACTGGATCATATTTTATGGAGAAAATATTTTCAGGTTTTCCTTCTGATGTCTTCTGGCTGCTCTGCCTGACCTCTGTGATTTATGGAGTTTCCTGATGAAAAGATGCCTTTACTTGTTAATAAAGTAACCGTTAGCTGATGGTAACTGTACCGGACACAGCCTCCAAGACAAACTGAGGCAGTTTAATGACAGGGAATCCAGCACTGAGGTGTTTTACGAAGTTTCCTGAAGGGCAGATAATGTGACTTGTTGTAGCTGCTGTTATATGCTAGCTAGCTCGGTTAGCCATGTCCCATTAGCTAACTCAGCCCCAGGTTGCCAGGAGCCAAACCCAGCAAGAAAACCGCCTTGGTACTGTATTCCCTGTCGTCAAACTGGCTTTAAACGGCCATTGGTCTGTCATTGGTTGCTGTCTTTGGTCGCACTCGGGTCATGTTTGGAAAGTCCTTTTAACATTTAATTGGCTGTGTTCACTGGGAGCTCTCAGTCAAGCAGAGTCAGCTAGTTGGACACCTAGCTGCATGACGGGGGGGAAACGCACATTCAGCGCTTAAGCCATTGGCTACTTTAAAAAGTCTCTCCCAACCTTACCATTTGTACAGGAAATACATAAATATGTGGAAGCAAATAGCACTCTGACTTCTGTTTCATGTGGACTTTAAACATGCAACGTGTAAGATCTTGAGTCTCATTTCCAGGATGTCAAATACTGATGCTTTGGGTTGGTAGGTCAGGCTGGGCACCAAAACAATGAAACACACATACTCTACATTTTCGGCCACAAGATTAATGGCTGCTTATGGATGAAACATTACTTTCTTGATGATAACAAGTGACCTCCAAATAAATTTCATTTGACAGCTGCTGTCTTCAAGGTCAAATTTGAACTCATTATGGTGTGTGTCACAGCATGCTTAACCCAACAAGAACCCCATGTATTAGAGGGCAAGTTAGTAACATTTATTGAACCTTTGTGAATTACAATGGGCATGTCTCTACTGTAAAAATGCTTCCATTCAACAGTTGCACAAATTTTTGGTGATTTTCCACGAAGCAGTTGGCAAAGGAATTTCAAGGAAATGTGTTTCCATCAACTATGGTGTAAAAATATTTCGAAGAGCAAGCCAAAACCTTCAAATCACAAGAAGAATGCCTTTAACCCTACTGTAACACTGTGGCAGTTGAATGAATGAAGTAATTTCCTCTATCAACTTATTACGTGTGGTATTTTCATTCACTGCCATTTGTATTGTTTTGGAAATTCAGATTTTCTTATGCACAAATAGCCAACAAAATGAGTGTAAAAATACATACTTTCTGTCACAGCTTGCAGTGGCCTGTAATTGGCCTACCTATAAAGGCCACACGAGAGGAGAATACTATTACGTGCAGCAGAAATATTTAATGGAGAGACATAAAACACTGTCAATGTTACTGGGGCTTGAGAGTGTCATGTTATGACACTGCTGGCTGATAACACTATCCTCCACCGCTGAGTAGTGTTTAAAAAAGATACCCAAGCACCAGGTGACATAATCATTCCATGTCTTGTGCTGATCAACAACCCTCAATTTGTTTGTCAAACTTACTTATTGAACCTTTTATCTTTAGAGCCTCTTCCACATCCAACTTTAATCCAAGTCCATATTTTCCCTCTGTCTCCCTTCTCTGTTTTCTCAGAGTCCCTGTTGTAGTTGTGCCGGTCGGCCACAGCTAGGCGCTCTTGCCTAACTCTCCCGTCTACCTCCCCTCTCTCTCCGTCAGCCCTGCCTGCCTCTCTCCTGCCTCTCTGCCTCAGCCAACCCGGGCTGTGCCGAGCTGCTCCCTGCGGGATCAGAGCGCTCCCCCGCCGGGACCCTTCTCTCACATCCCCCTGCTGGGACGCGGCTACATTTCCAGCCAAGCACTGCCTGCCTTGGCTTTATTATGTGTGTCTGCGCCGCAGCCCCGCCAGCAGAGGCAGGCAGAGGAGGAGGAGGGAGACTGGTAGCCAGAGTCAGGACAAAGAAAAAGCAAGGAGATAGAGGCTAGCGAAGGGTTAGACTGGTAGAAAAATTAGGCTGTTATTAATAGCCTACCACCAGTAAGGCATTGAGAAATATTAACAAAAAGAAAGCGTGGACCAAAGCTGTATTCCCCTCGGGGTGGAGATGCAGGGTAAAAGCGCAATGTCCATGCCACCAGACCACCACCACCATTGCCTAGTGTAGAATAGCGGGACGGAACACGGGAGGCTGGTCGGTTCGGGTCGGTGCCGCTTTTCTGGAGTGAAAAGAAAAACAAAACAGACTGAAATAGTTTCGATAAACTAAATAAGCCCCGACGAAGACGTGAGGAGCGCAGGGGAAGCAACCAGGTTTCATTTTTAGAGAAATTTCCCAGAACATTCTCGGTCGCTTCTCATCACCTGAACCGTCACGTACCGCTGTGGCACCGCCACCTCGCATTCGGACGGTGCCAGAGACACTTTTCCTCAATACCACGCGGGACCTGCTCAGGTGTTTGCCGCGCGCGTGGCTGGCAGCTCGCGCCCCGGTCCGCTAGTGCTGGGAGAAGCCGGAGCGGCACGGACTGCACCGGAGAAAGCAAAACGCGTGCTGGGAAAAGACAAGAAACAAAACAACCAGGCTGTCGGCGTCGCGGCACGCTGTAGCGAAGAGGAAGGGAATACCAAAAGGAAGTTATCCCAGTTTATTCTACAGGTTGCGCGAGCCCTAGCGACGGAAGTAGGAAGAAAACGCAACAGAGGAGCCAAGTGTCGCCTCCAAGCCGCTTCACTCCCGGTGTGTTTGGTTTGTTGTCGTTGGACTAACGGCCGTTTGAGACTGAAGCTGCCGCATTGCAACACGCGAAGAAGCAGCAGCGAAGTGGAGGAGGACAGATAACCCGACTGTGTCCGCTTGTATGGTTAGCTGAAAACACGGAACGGAACAAAAGCAATTAGAGAATAAAAATAGCACTAAAAAAACTATTCAAGACCAGAGATGTCTAGACGAAAACAGGCCAAACCGCGCTCCGTTAAAGGTAAGAAACTGCTTATTGTGAACCTCATGTGAACGGACTGAGTCCAACGCGACCAAAACCATGACCAAGATTTCATTCTCAACTCTTGTGCCTTTTAGCTAATTTAATTTTGTATTTCCCCAAAGGGTTGCAGGCACTCTGTGTCGTTTTACAATATAAGTAAATCACTGCCTCTTACTTTAACAAGTAGTGTGCTCACTTTGACTGTTGGTTCACGAGGTCTAATTGTTTGTAATTGGCACAACAATGTTAAAATGAACAAAGTGTATATTATAGTTAATATATAGTTAATTTTACTGTCTAGTAATTGTTGTAAATGGCCACATCATTGTCAGAAATAAGCTTGCAAAGAGCTGTAGAGCTGTAATTTCTCTCTCCGCTGGTCCACTGACTAATTGTTTTCAATTTGCTGCCACACTGTCAGAACTTGAAAGATGATACGCTGGTGTATCGTTTTTCTGACAGCGTGGGTTGCGCTTTTGGATAAATTTGCTGTAATTCACTTGGTTAACGGACCGGTGTAATCTGGATTATTCCCATGTTGTGATGTGTTGCATCTCACTGCTGTTTTATTGTTGGAATAAAGTATAAATTGAATTTGACTGCTTGACCCCAAATCAAGTCACTTAGCCCCCACAGTATATCTTTGTCACTCATGTTTTTTCCCCCACACAAAACAATGATCAAAAATTGGATTTAAAATTTAAAATTTTTTCTCTCCAAATGTTGAAATTCTCCAAAGCAGGAGGTGGACAAAACTGTACACGAATGTTTAATCTTAGATTTTAGAATATTTCTGTGAATATTTGACTTTTTCTTCAGATTTTTAGGCCTCCTTTCTACTTTATAAATATGTGCTGCAAGGTTGGGCACCTGTGAAGATCAACTCTGGAATTTACAGATTAATTTTCCTCGGGTTTCTTAAAGAAAAGTCCAAATTTATAGGATACTAAAAGCACTCTTTTTTTTTAACCAAAGGAAGCCTCAGTTTCCCCCATTACCATAAAATAGTATTCATTGCAGTGCATGGGTGAATGGGCATCATGCATGAGGGCATGTGGTGGCCTTGGTCTCCATGTTTCCTTTATGGGACCCAGATGGGCAACGGGACGGGCTGACCATGTGGTTGCCACCCCCTCCCCCACATCCTCCACCATATAGGCTTTCCCTTTCTGTGACTGTCTGGGAAACACGCTGATTTCTGACAGTAGTTCAAACTGGGTGTTTAGTTTGATTAGCAGCGTGATATTCATTGGAGGCTTTCAGCCTCTCCTACAGGTCGGATGGGATTCATTTTGTCAATAGTAGGAGAATCTTCTTATATGTCACACACGAAGTACTGGAAGTGTGTGTAAAAGTGTTTGCGATATGTTTATGGTTGTAATATATATTACTGTAGGCCACATGTGCAGGGAAATTGATAAGTTTAAGAGACAGTTGTTTTTCAGTTCAGTCCACAGTAGGCTACAGCCTCACAGGGATGTTGGAGGGAAAAGGATGGGTATGTTAGTGTTGCGGTAGACTCCTGATTCCATAGCCTCCTCAGGAATCTACTGATTCTGTAGAATCTGCTGGTTTCAGTAGATACATCCAGCCCATCTTTATTAAGATTTGAAAAGAATAAATGCCATTTGTAATCAATAATAATATTTATGTAGTCTCCCAAATTATGACTATCGGCATGCATCTTACTATTTTAAAATTTGCATTTTGGAGAAAGGACTAGGATGACATCTTATTCGTGGTCTTGGGTTAGAATCTGACTCCTGATCATTGTAACAGTATAGACCCAGTATAAATTGTGAATGGGAAATATGGCCCAAAAATAATATCACAACATGTCTAGGAATTCCTGTTGATAATGAAATTCTTGACAATATGACACAATTGTAAAATAATATCTTTGGTTTAGAACTCACAATAGATTTTGAGCTCTTCTCGCATGATTTTTGTTTTTCCCTGTATTCACCCGGTTGCTTCTGCTTGAAGTGGTGAAAAAGTATGATGTATTGCCCCCTTTTGTGGTCAGTCTTCTTGTATACAGATTACCGTGGCTTGTTGTACATCTAATCTTCAGTAGCAATCTTACTGGTCTTGTTGCTGCTGTGCATCGCTATGACATTACGCTAACAAGTCTGAATAATGCCATTATCTCAATATGATTTTTTTATGATATTAAAATTATCTTAAACAATATATAGCACACTCTGCCACACATATACAAACAACAACATATGTATTGTGTAGTTAGTTAAGTAACGTGAGTTTGAAGGATTAGTAAAAGTGTCAAAATCAAAAAAAATAATATATATATATATATATATATATATATCACTGTAAATCACTGTAAATCAACTAATCAGCCATTATTGTTTCAGAATTTATGAGAGTGGTATTGTATGAATATCTAGTTGATTTCCACTTCATCTGTAAGGTGTAGTTGGATGTATTTTTTATATCCCCATGCTGTAGTGTTGCTCATGCTCGGTGCGGTTTGTCAGGTGCTGTGGCCCAGTAAAACAGTCCACTACTGCTCTCTGTGTGTGTGTTCATGCTTCTGCTTGTGAGATCTACATTCATGTGTTTGTGTCTGCATCCATTACGGACATGCACACTTTTGTGTCTCTGTCTCTGTGTTAGTGTGTGTGTCACTAAGGCAGCCTGGTCTCAGCAGCCTGGATAACCAGAGCTTAGCTTTAGTCATGCAGCCAAGTGAAGCAGAGCGAAGCAAAGCTGAGGCAGACGTCTACCACTCTGAGTATGTGTGTGTGTTTGTGTGCGTGCAGCAAAGGTAACACAGCCCTTGTAGTCTAGCTGGCGTTTAAGCACCATGTGTTTAGTGTATGTGTACTCATGCATCAGTGTGTGTACATGCATGTTGCTATCTCCGCTCCACACCTTGCCCCACTGACAGCTTGGCAAGACCTGGCATTGGGGGAAGATGGAATGAGGGATGGAGGAGAGAGAGATAGAGTTGGAGGAGAAAGGGGTTGAAGGGTAAAGGGGAGAGAGGAGGGGTGTTTGGGGGCAGTGCAGTGGCACACAGCAGGTGAGGGAGCGATGAAGGCCAGGATGAGGTGAGCATCGCCGGGGGATTATCTGTGTTTTCATGTTCTTCTGTCTTTCACCTGCTCACCCAACTCTGACTGGCTGGCTGGCTTACAGACTTACTGTCCATCCAGGCATGCCAAAACAATAACAAGTCCCACTTCATCCATCTCCTGCTGTAGGTATGCACTGACTCTGAGCGGCCTGGTCTGGAAAGGATTGTTTATTTTTCTGGAAATGAAATTTATAGCTGATGGGTGATACTTTTATTGTCCCTTTACTTTGTCACAGTTTTCCTGAATAGGGAGATAATGGGCAGGGTGATACATTTGCCTCTGACCCCCATATTCTTTATTCTGGTTGTTTCAGAAGGCTTTTACTGCTTTCACTTGACTTTAAATCCAAAATCACTTGAAGTGTATTGCTATCAATAAGTGTTATGTCACTGGGAAAGATGGTTTTCAGTTTTCCTGTTTGCCGATTGTAACATTTACGGCATGGACAAGCAATGTGAACAACTGATGGGTAAAAGTGATATTAATACATATTGAAAAATCTGAGGCACTCAGGAGGTAACAATTTAAAAAGCCTTTATTGAGTCATGGCTAATTTAGTTGTTAAAAACAGACATGCCAACGCGTAAGGCTTTTTAAATTGTCACCTCCTGAGTGCCTCAGATTTTTCAATAAGTTAAACTTTGGATCCCCTACCTGAAGAGCACCAGAGGTACATATCTTTTTCCACACCCAAGCAGCACTCCATGCTGATTGCTTTGTGACTGATATTAATACATGTTTGGTCTTATATCTCATTGTTAGGCAGCTTGAACAAACATTTTTTTGATATCTCTTATTGTTTATTAATTAGCCAGATTTTGGTAGGCTATTCTTTTCGGTTCATTAGTATGCAACTTATTTAAAAATTAAAAGAAGAAAATAATTGAATGCCTTTTGGGATTGTGACAATATGAATTTATTTACAATATTATACAATTTACAGTCTTAAGTTCTGTTCTTTGATCCGATCAGAGCAGCCATAATAAACAGCAGTATTAGTCGTCATATTACTGCTCCTTTCCGTGTTTCACCACTGATAGAGTTACTTGACCAGTCTAGCCTTTACAGTGATTAGGCCTTGTTAACAGTGGGGGGACTCCACTAATTGCAGTCTGTTAATTGAACACGGACTAATGGCGCGATGATGGGCCATGAAACTAGCTGACGGGATGAGAGGCAAAGGAGGGGTGAGCGGGGGGGGGGGGGGGTTATTATAAAGCGCAG
>JBBPCS010000519.1:9623-22816 GCA_037974645.1 Hollardia meadi | reverse complement strand
ACACACACACCCCCCCGACCCCATGACTTCCTGCTGCAGCGCCGCTGTGTTCAGTGACAACACGAGGAAATAAGAGGCAAAGTAATAGGAAATGTAGGAGTTTGTATAAAGAGCAAGGTGATGAGGAGATGGAGGGGAAACTAGAAACAAATATAAGGAGAGTAACAAAGAGGAATTACAAGATGCTGTGGAGGACAATGTAATGTTTGAGCAGATTTTGTAAATGTAAATAACAAAATATCTACGAATGGAGTTTGACACTATAAGTGATAACTGTAAGTGTTAACGTATAAGTTAAGTAAAGTTATATCACAGTGTAAGTGTTGTCACAATTTCAATATGTAAATGCAGTAAGACAAGTTAGTGCCATCAGCCTCAACTGCTGTAAACGTCTCTGTCTGGACGGTGCGAATAGAAACACAGCAGTGGGATGTGTGATACGTTCATCTGCCAGCTATAGTTTCAGTCCAGTCAGTAATTTTTCTGCAGCTCAGCAGACAACAGCTCGTGGTGGATTTGGTCTGTTGTGTTGTTTTCACGCTACATTGTTACCGAGTTGGTGAGACACAATGTTGTAAAGTAAATAAACAACGTCCTCATCTTTTATCTTAGGAATCATTGACAATTTTTTTAAAATACATACTGTATATTGGCCGATATATTGGTATCGGCCCCCGTCCACATCGGTCGGGCTCTAATTTTGACCTCCTTGTCAGCGAGTGCCTTGCTGACAGTATCATGATATATTGAATCGTAACCCTTGTTTGATACATATCATACCGCTAGATTCAACAATGTATTCCAATTACTTACAGAGAATTTATCGAATAGATGACTGGAAGAGCGCACATGGGGGGGTGAGGGCTGGAAGGGGATTTAAAAAAGAAAAAGAGCAGAGGAGCTAATGAAAGAGCAGAGGAGGAGAGAGGAGGTCAGGAGGTGGGGCGGCGGTGTCTCTGGCCTCGTGTCCGACAACTTGTGAGTGTAATGGGAGTGTACTTTAACAGCTGAGTCCAGCACAAACACGTCCATACGAGGCCTTTCGCTGTTCCTTCGCCCTCTTTCATCTTTCAGTTAGATTACAGTCTCTCTGTCTCTTTTGTGCGGTTCTCCTTGTTTCCGTTTCCTTTGACATCATTAAACAAACACACCTGGTGTCTGGCCTACTCGAGGCCACACATGGGCTCCCAACTCTTCAAACACAACAGCACTACATCGATTCTCCCCGGCACATTGCAGTCATCTCACATCTCCATCTTCTTACCTCTGCGTTTGTCTCTTTGTTCAGCGCTTCTCCACGTCTACTTCACTTCCATTGTGGCTTCTACAAATGTTGTCCAGAATATTGTGCAATCAAAGGGAAGAGGTTCAACTCTAACTTTGCAAGCAGAATTACAGGACGTAAACGAGTAACAGTCAATAGGAAATAATAACAATAATAATAATTTGTGGGTAATGTTTACGTGGTAATAGCACATGCTAAAAGAACAAACGTCACATGTTCTTATGCTTTAAGAATCGTTACAACCTTAGAATTTCAAAAACATTTTGATTAAAAGAATTATAAAATGTGAGACATTAAGATGATTTCATTCAAACGACGACAAAAGGCTACCCACCGGTTTGAACCAGTCAGAAGTCAGACATTAGACGCATGGCAATCAATATCAAGTACTGGGAGACGCAGCCCACGTGGGGGGTCCTGTTAAGATCTTTAGTTCGCTGGTTTAATTGTAATGTGAAAACAAAACCAGCCGGATCAAATGTAGCAAACACATGAACCTTGGTTCGGACTTTCAGGTGTGAAAGCACCCCAAGGCACCACGCGTTCACGTAGACAACCGGCTGCATCGTGAACGTAATTGTTCACATAATTGCCTTTGTACTACACGTGTTACTGGAGGATTCCAGTAGAGGGCGCACCACAGAACTCAGACGTTATGCATGAAGTAAACAATAAATATGGCGACACTTGAAGAGCTCAGTTTATGGTTAATGCTACGATCACGGCAGAAAAAGCGATAGCGGCGCCGTAGATGGTATAGACCCCTAAATCAATCACGCCGTGACGATGGCGAGTACATTTCTCTTGTGCAGCCAATGTGACAGATTGATGATCGGAAACACCGCCAGTATTTATTGATGATTTCCTCCATCGGATTAGTCGCTTATTATACACCACAACACACACAGTGGGCCGGTCAGTACAGCAGAGCGTTGATCGTTTTTCAAGCATTCTCTGCCGTGTAAGGACGTAGCGTCTCGGACTTGTTTCCATTTATTTTTGCAGGTTTCCATGTCGGCAATGACACATCCGACATCTACAGTATATATGTGGGTAATTGCGAACATGATCACCCAACTTGTCTTCAAAACTTTCTGCCATTTTTTCACATCCCTACTAACCTTTTCACGTACTGGCCCTACACTGCCCCCTACCGTTCATGTGCATATTGCATCTTGCGAACACATAGCGTTAATTTATGAGGACGTGCACAACCGACGCACGAAACGTATGCAGGATACGCAAGGCAGCCACCATGCGTACACGTAGTTAAAAGCAAGTATATTTCCGCCCTAAGTATCCCATTAAGCCCTGCCAGTGAGCCAGCATGCACAACACCAGCAGCCTGAAACTGAAGCAGCCACAATCAAATTTTATTATTTCCACCTGCTCTTTTCCTACTGTGACACGTCAAAATGTGTCTGAATCAGGCCTATCAGGGCAGTGCTGATCTGATTCTCCCCTGCAGGACAAAGTGTGCCTCTATCGAAAGCTCTAAAACAGAAAGAAAAATCCAGAAAAAAGACGCCATGATCATAAAAGGTGCATACGAGTTCACATCAAAACCATGTGATTTGATGATTATCTGAAGCAGCCACGTATAGAAGCAATCATGTGGGTCTGAACAGAATGTGCGTGCAGCTAGTTGTACTTTGCATTAACCAGATTTATCACTGATACAGACACAAATTAAACTGATCTACAGTCAGTGAGGTCCAGCTTCCTCTGGGAAACATGGCCGACCTTTAACTGTTTCAAAAGAAGCGAATCTGCTGCACATAAAGAAGTCTCTGCTGTTTAATTGGACTCTTTAGTTATTCCTCTTAATGTTAAATACTGGGTTAAAAAGACTCATTAACACACACACACACACACACATACCTTAAGGTTGTACAGCTGGGTGAACTATGCACAGGCACATATACACACACACAAAAACGACGTTGTAGGTGAGCTAGCACACACACACACACACACACACAGAGGATAATTATTACCTTCATATGCAAACGCCTGCAGTGCCCGTCTGGCAGCCTTACGTTTTTTAAAGTGTGTACTTTTCTTATTTAATTAATTAAAACAATCGTCAATGAACTTTAAATTAGTCCAGCATAAAATAATCATTTCCGCCCTGTGTGTGTGTGTGTGGTGGGTGAGTGCATGCATGTGTGTGTGTGTGTGTGTTAATAATTAGCAGGCAGTAAAGCGGCTGTGTTAATTGCATTTAGGATCCTGCCTGGGGAGAGAGAGAGAGAGAGAGAGAGAGAGAGAGAGAGAGAGAGAGAGAGAGAGAGAGAGAGAAAAGGAGAGAGAGACACACACACACACACAATCTCATCTCTTGTTCCTGAAATAGAGAATTCCCATGTATTCTGGGATATAAAATGGAGCGTGGAGCCCTGAGGAGCAGGAAAACACACACCGTCTCTCACACACATACACCGTCTCTCTCTCACACACACACACACACACACAGCCCCTGGGAGGACGGAGCTAACCTTAATTAGCCTAACACTGTGGTGAAATTGATTGAAATGCAGAACATCAATTATTAAGCCTAACTGTTTTCATAACCCCACACACACCCCGCCATGTAGCACATGTAGGGGGGAGGAGGGGAGGGATAATAGGGGGGTGGAGGTGCGTGTGATGATAAGAAAGGTGTGAATATACTTGTGTGTGTGTGTGCGAGACAATATCTCATTGTTGAGAAAATAACAAGACGTGAAAACAGTCAGAACACACAGGTTGAAAATAAAAGTAGCTGTATGGATCAAGTCTGCTTCACAAGTTTCGATGTTTAATGACTGAAATGCATCAGCAGCATCTCTGACTTCCACAGTCTTGATTTATTGATTTGACTTATGATTACTATGAATATCCTCAACTTATTAAACAGCTGATGTAGATACAGACCCAGTCAGCGTCTGAAATTAACCTCCACAGAGCGGCATAACGGGTAGATTCTCCGTTTGTAATCTCGCTGTTGTAATTTTCACACAAACACTGGTGTGACATTTAACAAATCATACTACAGAGACCGAGAGAGGCGACTACATCATAAACATTTTAAAATTAATTTTACTTTAACCCTTTTTCTTCTTTTGATGACATCAGCTACTTGCTAAACTACCATTGGCTGCCGTCTGCTGCAGGTCGCAGAGAGTGAGGAGTCTGATGAGGAGGACAAAACCTTCAACTTTATTTTTCTTTGATCCTTAGTTTAATTTGAAGATCAAGACTTCTTTGGTGGTATTCAGGCTTGAATGAATCAAGTTTGGCCTCTTCTTTAAGTTTGTATCCAACATAATAGTTTATTATTTCAATGAAATGTACTAAAACGTGTACATGACACCAAAAGGCTGTTTATTATAGAGCTCGCTGGCATGTTTACTGAGACACCATGTTATTAGTTACACCTGTGCTTTTACTGCTTGAGAAGCCCAAATGTCTGCTCGTACCACAGCTACATTTAAATATGATTAATTATATGACAAAATAAGATTTTCATATTTCCAGCTAGCCTCACATTTCCTGACATCGCCCCATCTCTCTAACGACCACCGCTGTTATCCAGTGACCTTTTGAACTCCCCTGAGTGCAGGTCACGAACTTTTAACAGTGATGTCATTTTAACCACAAACACACTTCCTGCTGGTTGATCCTAATGGCCTGTGGTTGGATGAATCATTATTGGGAACTCACAGGTGACCAATAAGAGTTGAAGAAATGTGTTTGAGCTCCACTTCCCAAATTGATTCGGGGCAAATTGATCTCAAACTAAATGAGTTTCTTCTTCTTTTTTTAACTAAACAGTTTGATCATTGGTGTCCCAGGTTTGAGGACAGCAGCTAAATGGAACTGTGGTGGACCAGTTGTGGTTTACTTAATGGTTTTAACAGACACCTCCAGGCCGAAGACAGATTATTGTCCTTTAACATTTTATGATGAGTCTCAGGAACGTGATTTGCAAGAAGGAACAAACAGACTTTAGTTTGACATGCGTTTTTTCAGTTTGTCCGATGCATTTTGAAAACAAGCCCAAGAGTCAGTGATTTTTCCAATTCCGTGTGGCTAGCAGTCAGCACTGCACATGGTATTAAGGTGTTTTATCTGCAAAGTACAATTTTATATCAAATGTGCTGAATGAGGAAGAGAGAAAATGGAAATTAAGTTGTTTTTTTTAACTAATGTTTTGGTATTTTTCTGGTTCTCTTTTATGCCCCTAATATCTGTCAATTTAAATCTGGCTGGACTTGTGTAACTTTTGTAACTTGTGTAAACTTGTGTAAAATTACATTCACGGTTTCCATTTACTCGATTTTTATGCATATTTTCACTTTGCGGCTAAAAAAAAGAAAAAAGAAAAAAAGAATAACGGCTAAGGTGGAAAAGTTGGTGTATCAATAAAAACAAAATGTGACAAAGTGTAATGGAAATAGACATGGCGAAGAAATTCTGATGTACATGAAGCATGTGACAAATATTTAATTAAGCCTCCGCTCCAATTAGAAGATTAAAAATAGCAACTGACTGAGGCCTCGTCCACACGTACATGGGTATTTTTTTAAAGTAGCTTTTTCTATGCGTTTCGGCCTTTTGCCCACATGCAAACTGCGTTTTAGGTCACTGAAAACGGACCTTTTAGAAAACTCCGCCCAGGGTGAAGACTTTCAGAAATTCAGTTTCCAGTGTTGAGGTGTAGATGGGGAAGACGGAGGTTTTTTCTTTTAACATTGAGCCAAACATCCAGGTGTCACCAAATGGCATCTGAATACCACGCCAGTGTCTTAAGTCATTTCACGTGTTATCAAAACGCATTCATTTAACGCCGTCCGCATTAAGCTTTTCTCATGTAGGCCAAATTTTAGCCGCGATTGTCACAGAGGAAACAACGTAAGATGACAAAGAGCGAGAAAGTCCACACCTGGAGGAGGTTGGTGTGGTGGATGGGTCAAACAAGCAGTGGACATTAACCCAGGAGACCGAGGTTCACGTTCAGTGTGAAACCAAAAGTTACGTAGTGTTTTGAACTGGTGTCACATAATTAACATAAGTTATGTGACGTATGTACATAACTAATAACTAATCTGATTTTAACCCAAACCATGTTTTTTCTTCCTAAACCTAACAAAGTTGTTTTTAAACTTAAACTGTAGGTCATATGACTAAGACAACAAACGTCACACGACGAAAGTCACCTGACGTCCTTTCCTGCACGTTTAATACAAAATGCGTGAGATGACACATAAAATGACCTCAAAAGTGGCGTAATATTCATACGCCATCTCACAAGACGAGACCATGAAACTAAAACAGTTCTTGAATTTTATTATACACACCACCATGTCCTACTGTGACGTGTGAGAATGTCTCATGAAAAAAGTACCAATGAAACGTAAATTCCCAAACAGTCCTGAGAAGAAGTCTCATCAGATACAATTAAGAGAAATATGGGAAGCTTTTCTCCACATATAATGAATATAATTATTCAGATAAAATATTTTGTAGTAAAACTGGCACAGAGCATCTCCCATGACCAGAGGAGTTCCAGCCCCCCTCTCTTCACACGACTCAAGCGATGCCCCGTCTCCCCGACTCGATGACTCCCTGACCTCCAGTCTATCTTTGTCCCAGCGCTGCATCGCCTCAACCCACTGAGTCAGTGGAAAACTCATTTAGGCCTAATTACATGGGCCAGGCTTCTGCCTCTCTTTCACTGCAGAGGAGCTTTCTTCCTTTCAACCCGTCTCTTTTCTCCTTCACTTTCTCACCGTCCTTTTCTCTTTGCTCTCTCGTTTCTTCCCTCCTCGTGCTCCAGTTACCAGACCAAGGTAGCCCTGCACTGCTAGCCAGCCAGAACACACACACACACAGGACACCCAACACTTTAGTGTAGCTAAGTGGCCATAGGTACAAAGACTTTTAGATGGTGCATTGTTATTTCCCGGGGTCAGCCATAGGTTAGGGCCCAGTCTTAATTAGTTGACATAACTTATACATGATTACCCCTCTTCAGGTCCTGTGGCCCCCAAACACACACACACACACACTCTCACTCTCTAAGACCCAAAGCCAAGAGGTAAAAGAGGGTTTGTCCAGGTCAGAAACAAAAGAGGTGTATTCACGCAGACGCATCATGTGTAAGGTTCAGAATGGACGGGTCAGGTAGGTGAAATGTAAGGAACCCTAGGAGGAACCTTACCCCAGGACGTCAGACGGCACAAAAAAGTCATGTTAATGATGGATGAGAGTCTGGGGTCAGCGCTCAGGTCGGATGTCAGGACCTACAATGCTGCGTCACCACGAATCAAAGACGGCAGACAGAGAAAACCTTCCTCCGTGTGTGACAGGTATTATCTTGGATATACACTGATCAGCCATAACATTAGAACCACCTGCCTAATAATGTGTAGGTCCCCCTTTTGGCACCAAAACAGCTCTGAGTCATCGAGGCATTGACTCCACAAGACCTCTGAAGGCGTGCTGTGGTATCAGGCACCAAGATATTAGCAGCAGATCCTGTAACTCCTGTAAGTTGCGAGACGGGGCCTCCATGGATCAGATTTGTTTGTCGAGCACATCACACAGGTGCTGAATAAGATTGAGATCTGGGGAATTTGGAGGCCAAGTCAACACCTTGAACTCATTGTTGAGCTCCTCAAACCATTCCTGAACCATTTCTGCAGTGTGGCAGGGCGCATTATCCTGCTGAAGGGGTGTACTTGGTTTGTAACAATGTTTAGGTAGGTGGTACGTGTCAAAGTAACATCCACATGAATGGCAGGACCCAAGGAACATTGCCCAAAGCGTGACACTGCCTCCGCCGGCTTGCCTTCTTCCCATAGTGCATCCTGCTGCCATGTCTTCCCCAGGAAAGCGACGCACACGCACCAGACCGTCCACATGATGTAAAAGAAAACATGATTCATCAGACCATGCCACCTTCTTCCATTGCTCCGTGGTCCAGTTCTGATGCTTATGTGCCCATTGTAGGTGCTTTTGGTGCCACAATATTAACATTGAGCATCGTCCTCTTGTCCTCCTGTGATGCTCCCATGTTGGACAATGTTTTGCCCTCTTCTTCTTACCTCACCATTTCCTACTGACTGCTTCTTCTTCTGTTGCACCAGCAGTTTTTTTCTGAACCATTATATAATATTTATGGTGTTTGAATGTATAATGTGAAAAATTTCAAGAATGTATCTTCTGGAAGTGTTGCACTCTCGTTTCTTTAACACAGACCAATTAAAGTCCATAATTACACTCTACTAATCCTCTCTTAATCTGATATATTGACAGAAAACTTCTCTTCTTCAGGAGTAGATGCTTACCAGCAAAGAATTCTGAACCTGCCATCACTCTGCTTGAACAGCCCACCTCACATTCATATGAAATCCATAATACACTGTAGACTAACAGGCCTGTGTAAGCTCATTGTTGCAATATACTATATAATGCTGCTGAGTGTAGTAATTTACCACCCCAAATTACTCTCATCGTTATTGGAAAGCATTTTGCATTTGCAGCCGCTGCATGAGACAGCGTGGTTACAGCACGTCCGATTGATCGATACCCGGCCCATAAAGCAGACGCCACAGTCGCAGGGATGATTGTGCCTGTGTCCATCAACCATTCAGAAACGTAAACATGAACTGAAATCCGCTCTGGAAACCACAGGAGATATAAACGACTGCCACCATTACCAGTCTATATTACACTTCCAGAAAGTTTAGGTACACTCAGGATATGGTATTAATTTGTTTGGGAAATGCTTACTGGTCTGGACTGTAACAGGGCTCAGGGGAACGGATGAGATCCAAGGCCAAACCATAAGGAAGGAGGCCGAGCATCAACAACAACAGCTTAATGACGCTACGGTAATGGAGCACGGGCGGGTCACTTAGAAAGAGTGCTCAGTCTGGCAGGCAAAAACACACTTTGCACACTCGTGGCAAAAAGTGCACAAACAGATGGATGCAAATGACAAAACCCAGTAAGGACACAACATACAAACAGAACATATATACCTTCAATAAGTAAACACAGAAGCACGTCCAGACTGTTGACGACAGGAGAGCCCTCCTGAAGTGAAGCCAAAACATATTAATCGCCCCCTGGTGGCTGGCTGCAGTATAGGCCATAAACCCCTCCATGTTAGCAGATGGGACATGGGCCAAACTAAAAACTCAAAGTACACGTCAAATAAATTTTTCCCAAAGATGGTTTCTGTCATTTCAGGCAGTTCTTATCACGCTGATGTTTGTTCAAGTGTTCATTTTTCTGACCAGTTTGGTTTTAATTAGTTATTTAATGCTATAAAAAGGGGCGGAAACATCATGATTGACAGCTGAGCCCTGCTCGCGACTGGGCGGGCGGGAACCCGATACTGAGGCTCCACCTCCCGATCACTGCTGCGCAGAATCTGGCTCCAAATAATGTCACCAGCGCAAGATGGCAGCGCTCGTATCTGAGATATTTTGGCTTCATTTTTGTACAGTTGGAGGAAGTGGAGACGCGGCGGCCATCTTTACGTCAAAGATCAGGACAGATGAGCAGAATAACACAGGTGCACATTTCAATTGATACCAACATAGCCAATTTATTCAAAATTTGGTACATTTATATTATAATGAAGTCAATTAATGTGCTTGTACCTGATAAAGTAAATACCAGCATTCTCAAAGAACGGCCACGATTAGACAATTAACCGATTAATTACCAACCATTTTGATAACTTATGAATCTTTTCAGTCATTTTTCAAGCAAAAATGTCAAGCATTTACTGGTTCCAGCTTCTTAAATGAAAGTATTGTTGCTTTTTTTGTCATTCATGATATTTAATGAAGAGTATTTGGGTTTTGGACGGTCGTTTGGACAAAAGAACTTGAAGACGTCACTTTGGGCTCTAGGAAACTATGATGAGCATTTTTTTTCACAATTTGCTGGATTAAACGATTAATCGTGAAAAATAATGAAAGAATCATTATTGGCAGCCCTAAAAAACTATTCACTTCAACTTCAAACCTTTTAACTGCAGAGGTTTTCAATATGTTTTAATGTCTCTGGGATGTTTAACTGTAAGGTCGTCATGTCACTAAGTAGGAGGACAGAAGTTTTATTCGCCGACCGTAAACAAATCTAAATAATTCAGAGGAAGAAATTAACATTTTATTTATCAGTTACTGTGTTCAGGGTTGTTAGCCAATATTTGTGTGTAGAAGGTTTTACACCGAGATTGGATTTATCAGACCGATTTTTGTCTTCTTTAAATGTGATTTCTGCTTTTTACACCAAAAAAGTAACTGAAAATCATATTGGTTCAGGCTGTGATCAACAAAACCTTTTATAAAGAGACTTTTTAAATTCAGGTTATGATGTCTCAGATGTGTCAGAGTCAGAACTGAAGGATTTTGATGCAAAAGGGGAAAAAAAGATACGACATTCAACAAAAAGGTGCATGCGTCAAAAATAACAGGATAACAGTAAATGTACAGAGATAACGCTGACGACAGTCCTGTCTGATGAACCATCCCTTTATCAACGCCATCACTTACGTTTCAAATATTTTAATTTAAATTCATTTCAATGATATTTTACTATTAATATATAAAGTGGATATAATACTGGTGGTTGGGAATCACTGTAGACACACACCTTCTCACTCGAGGTCTTTCATTAATGAGCCTCTAACTCCCTCTAGTGGTAATTATAGTGTATTACATCTGCACACCCACACTGCTAGTGGTTATGCAGTTGTATCTTTGCTCTTCTTTGTTGGTATGAAACAAATAATACTCCCTTGTTGTAATTTCTAAAATGTGCATTTATCATGTAGCAATTGAAGCTTTTGAGCACATTTGATAAAGTTTGATGTGGTGATTCTTGCAGCTGCCAGGTTGTAGCCCATCCTATTTATCATACAGTATAAGGTTTGACCACGTGGTTGAATGCACTTACCGTACAAGTCGCTTTGGATAACAGCATCAGCTAAATAAATGCAATTTAATAGAGCAATGCACAAAACTTTAAGTGCAAAGTGCTTTTGTGCATCTCTGCACCAAACAAAACAGAGTCGAGCTAAAGACTGAATAAAACCAACTTTTTCCTGAGGCTAAAGAATAGAATTTTGGAGGTACCAATGTGGATAAAACAGACAGCTTTGTACCCGTTAACAGCATAATGTACATTTTTACAAGTGTAATCGTCTGTTAAAAACTGCGTGTGGGTTATTTTGGTCTTACCTCAAATTAAACGTTAGCCGTTAGCAGGACCCCAACAAACAGCCAAAATGGTGTTTGCCTTCAAGTTTTACTGTTGAATCAGTCTGAAGACGTCAACAATCTTGAGGTATTTGCTTTAAACGCACAGTTCTGTCACACTTTGAAGGTAGTCAGTCACGTTCGAACAAACTTCCAGCTAGCAGCAGCTCTAAACGTCAGTTGAAAATGCCCGCGGAAATTACCTTCCTCTTGCCACACCTGGTTCCTGCTGGTAAGCCCCGCCCTGAATCAACCCGCCATACAGCGGCGAAGTCCCGCCCCTTTCGGTATCCCCATGGGGCCTGATTTCATTAAAAAATATGGTAGTTAATGGAAAAAAATAATTTTATAATTTCTCAATTTAAAATCTAAAATTTCCAAAAACAATTTGGATATATTGAGACATATTTTAGGGCCATTTCTTTTAAATTTTCATCAGGTTCAGTGTTGAGAAAATCTAAATTCACTGTTTGAGAAAAGAGGATGAAGGGTTGATCCATGAGTGGATTTTCCCATAAGAAAATCTGAGCGAGGAAAAATGTTTCATATTGACAATTTAAAATAAAAGACTATAAAGGTAAAATGACAGTCTATTTCTTTCCAAGACAGGCAGCAGATTCATAACCTGATCAAGACATGCGACACAAAATGCAGACTTCAGTTTATTTAAAACAGCTTTATTAGTGTACACTGTAAGAAGTTGTCTGAATATGTAGAATAGTTGGAAAGCCTGTGAAGATCATCATCAGTGTTTGATAAAGACAGAAATCCTAACAGCTTGCTGTCTGATGGAATATGCCCAGTTGATAGCGAGAGAAAGGAACAGCGTGCGGTAAAATAAAATTACAACTATACAATAACATCACTAGTGACATGAAGAAGCTTCACTTTCTCCAAAAAGCCACCTTCTTATGAATCCATCAGAAAGAGGCTGGTTTGGGGATACACAATTGTCATCACAATAAGATTAAAAAAAATAAAAAATACATTATGTAACCTGTAAATAGGAATGTGGACAGTCAAAATGTATAGAATACATGAAACCTCATTTGGTCTCATGTTCCATCTCCAAATAGGAGTTCTTAGAATGTGAGAAAAGAGCCGGTTGTTTTTTTTTGGGGGGGGGTACAATGTTGGGTGGCACTAATTTATAGGAAACAATAAGTAGATACAAATCTTTTGCTGGACTCAGGCAGAAAAATCACTGTATATTTCTTGATGGGGAAATGTTTGAGTATACAGTCTGCATAGAACAAACGTGTGAGTTAGCGATGATACAACAACCTATGTTTTCATTTTAGCCTGTGTACTGACCTCAGTAAAGTCCAGTCAGCGTTTCCTCGAATAAATGAAAGTGACAAAAACCAGCAAAAACACAGGACAGACAGGTGGACACACAGATACAGACAGACAGACGAACATCACTGCATTTGGCTGTTTTTAGTCTGGTTCATGATTCACCGACAACCAACATAAAAACTGCAGGACCATCGTTTGACTTTTTTTTTTTTTTTAACAGTGTGAATCTTTCAGTTTGGTCCAAGTGCTAAAGTACATCACTTCTCTCCACTTCTCTCCAATATAATGGAACTAGATGGCACTTCACTTGTGGAGCTCAAAGAGCCAAAAAAATACATTTGAAAAAC
>JBBPCS010000518.1:0-11875 GCA_037974645.1 Hollardia meadi | reverse complement strand
ACACACACACACACACACACACACACACACACACACACACACACACACACACACACACACACACACACAGATTACAGCAATACTAAAGTGTATATCAAATTAGCTGAGATCCTAAAATAAAGGACAGATTATTTTCATCTGGTGCGTCCTCAGTTGCAACAATTTCATGCTGTAACACTAGAAGCACTTCAGAAACTGCTTTATCCATTCCAACGGCATGCATGGTGATCTTTGTCCTATCTTGACGCACAGCATGATGATGATCTCACTTTGGTTTTATACTCCTTTTATGCATTTGTATATTGAAGCATGGCTCTGTGTCATTTTACCTACTTCTAAATTCTTAATCCAGCTGTCTTTGGACCGTGGGAGGAAGCCGGAGCACCCAGAGGGAACCCACGCAGACATGGGGAGAACATGCAAACTCCACACTGAAAGGCCCTAATCGAACCCAGGACCTTCTTGTAATAAGCGGCTTATTGCAATTCAGAGTAAAACAGCACGCGACTGTCTTCTTGATCTTTTCACTTCAGTTCTGCATTGAGATTTGGGATGAACGACGTTCCGTTTCACCCCTAGTTAACTATAAACTTGATTCTTAGTAAAATAAAACGACTTTCAAGCCAATTAAGAGTAAAGTAAGAGCATAGTTCATGGTTAAAAGCTTAAAAGACTGCAAAAGCCGCAGACTCTCATTACTGTACGTGAACCATTCCTCTTTTGTGGAGCAGTTTATTCCCAGGCAGAGGAAGGTGTAAAAAAAAAAAAAGGTAGACTGTGCAACAACAGCTAAAAATATGATGAAAAATATGATGCGACTCCTCAAAGGTCAGCACTGTCACAGAGCAGAATCGCATGTCTAAGTTCACTAGAGTTATATTCCACAATTTGTCTAGATTTACGTCACCCCTGCGAATAAAACCACTGATTGCAGCAATTCGAATGGAATTACTGCCAAACTTCACACGTTTAAAAGCTGGTGTGACTGGGCCTTTAATCTGCAAAAAGGAAATTAAGCTATCAGATAAATGTAATAGTAAGAGAAGTAGACGGATACATAGTTGTTGTGTTATGTTAACAATTAATCATAAATCGATTAATCGCCAGTATGAATTTAACCGATTAAAAATGTACGTTAAATTTTACATCACCTTTGCAGAAAAATTACTGGCGCAACAGAGGAAGGAGTGGCCAGAGGAGGAGAGGAGATGGTGAGGCAAGATGAAGAGGACAATGTTTTGCCCAGCGTGGGAGCATTAAACTATATAAGAGGACAATGCTCAAATATTATATTGCTACAGCATCTTAAATACAGCTTTAGTACCAGGTCAATGTTGTACCACCTGAAAAGTCAGTACACGAGAGTTGCAGAGCAAGTTGAAAGTGAATCACTGGGAGGACAAAGCACATGATGTCTATAAACATAGTGATCGGTGAGGGATGAGCAACTGAACAGACATACGTAACTATGACATAACTAACTAATGTGCTGCTCGTTTTGTGTCCTATTAATTAGTAATGATTAAGGTTAAGGAAAATGCAGAACATTTGCAACCCTATACTCTGGATATTTAAACCTCAAAGTAAACTTGCCTCGGTCATCAAAGCTTTAGACCTCAAGAACGTAGTAGAGTAGAAGTAAGAAGTAGCATAAAATGAAAATATTCAAGTAAAGTATCTCAAAATTATACTTAAGTGCAGTTCTTATTCCTCTACCTTTCGTCTTGTTTCTCTCTCATCTTAAAATTCTCCCTCTTTTTTTGTCTTTGCCCACTGCTTCTCTCCTCACTCCTCGTCTTTCTTTCCTCCTTCTTTCCAGCCTTCTTTCACCACTGGCTGGCGTGTTTTCTTCAGTACATTTCCTATCATTGTCCTTCACTTCGCAGCACCATGCCTCTATGTTTCCTGCCCCGTCTCAGTCCGTGCCCACACCCATTTGTCTTGCGGCCACCTGGCAGTGTGGGCCGCCTCTCAGCATTTCCCTGTCTGACGCTGCTCCTTGCGGCCCAGGCCTTCTCACTCGCTCAGCCCCGTGCCCAGGGAACCTGCTCGGCTAATTAAAGGTAAACAAACTCTGCGCTTTCCACCCGCTCTCTGCAAAACACTGCTTATTAAGGAGTGCAAGTCAAACTTCATGATTCATTAAGAAGAGGAAGTCTGAGCAGACTGGACAGATCAGTGAGCAGTGGAAAGACGGAGGAAAGAAGGAAATGCAGGAGGCCTTGTGAGTGTATGTGTGCGAGTCCGACGTTATTTAACAGTGTCTCCAAATGGAGACCGGAATCCACTGGATGTAATTTTGATAATAATTCCCTGCACTAAACTGGGAAATTTGTTTTTACTCTTTTGACTTCTTAATAGCAGACACATACCTACATTTTTTTCCCTTTCCTTTTTAGCCTCTCTCAACTCTGTTATGACTTCTGTCCTATTTGTCTCCGATGTGAATCTTGTAATTTCCTCAAGGAAATGTGTTGAATGAAATATTGAGTGCCGAGAAGTTATCAACACCTGCGGACGGTGTAAAACAGTAATTTCATTCAAGGCAACAGTCCATTTCATTTGGCCGCCTGTCGCTATAACTTCTGGGAGAGTCAGTGAGTGAGAATGGTAAGGGCGAACACGACTAAACGTAACGTGAATAAAACTTTAAAACATTTATGCCTGATTCACATCACATAGATTTTCATCAGTTGTTTGATAATAAAGACAACAACTCCCACGATCCCACGCTACTTCACTAAATCACCAAACTACGTCTTTTGTTTTATTTTTTATTTTTTGAATGAGAGACCCCCAGTGGCAGAAATAAAAGATGTGCAATTAGTATGCAACATAGACATAAGTGAATGTGGTGTTTTTTTCTGTTTTTATTCATCAGCCAACTTGGTAAGTTCAGCGAGTCCTGCTAAGGTGAGTGCATTTCCAACTGTGACGAAATTTACTCAGAAAGTAGATTCTACAATCACAAAAGCACAACGAAAGAGTTCCTTATCTGCTATTGTTGTCGTCATTGCCATCATCATTAGAATTAGTGTTATTTTTCACATATATTCTTCATTCACACTACATATTAGTATTATATGAGGTTGGAAGTTTAACTACATTAATGATTATACTATATGTATGTATAAAGTATGTGTGTGTGAAGTTTTTTGGGTTTTTTTTTTAAATAGTTTTTTTTTGTGTGTTTGAACTAAATCATTGAAAATTAGCTTATTTATTTATTTATTTAACTTTATTTTTTTTAAATTTTGTTTTTCTCTTTATTTGTGTGGGTTTGTATCCGTGTTTGTCGAATCTTAATGTTTTGTCGGGTTATGTCTCCCTTTTTTTTTGTTTTTTTGGTCTTGTCCACACACTGTGATGTCTTTTCATCTGTTTAGTGTTTTATGCACTTTGCAATAAAGGGGGAGATCAAGAGTATCAAGAATCAAGAATTGAGCTTTAACGCGATTGGGGCTACCTGAACTATCATCGTTGTCAGTTGTGCCCAGCATTTGTCTTGGTATGTAACTATAACTTGACTGTTCATATTTGTCCTGAACCACTCCTTTCATATTTCAGTACAACGTCGCTGTCAGTGTCAGTAGCCTGCAAGAGTTTGTCAGTAGGAATTTTAGCTGCTGAGGTGTTACTAATTTACTGTATGGTAGTAAACTATTGACTCACAGATTGTGTATAAACGTAGAAAGCCCAGGGTAAGCGTTTCTAGCTAATACTAATGTTATCATAGAATGAAAGTTAGGATCACTGACATGGCTTTTAATTTAGGTTACAGAACTGTGCACATGTGTATGCAAGTGCTTTGTGTGTCTAGATATACAGTATATGTGTACTGGCATGCATATTTACATATGTCATCAACATTTTGGAATAACAAAGTGATGCACAGATCAGCAGATGTGCCAGCTAGTGTGAGTCTTTCGGTGTGTAATGTTACCGTTACAGTGTGTGAATGTGTGCGTGCCCTATTTCTCCTTTCTCTCCTCTCCTCCAGCTTTCCTCAGTGTGATGTTTTCCTTTGGCTCTAATGAGTTCTAAGTGGCCAATACTTTCTTCTGCAGGAAACTCGTGTCAAACTAATTAACTTTTAATGAGAGGAAACCCACTGATTAGAGTGTTTTTCTTGGCAAACGAGCCTATTAATTCTGTTGGTTTGAGCAGGAGGGCCGAGGAGTCGGGTATAAGAAGAAGGCCTCTCTTCAGCAGTCTGCACCACTCCTTCCCCCCCCTCTCTCTCTCCACCACACTCACACATAAACACACAGCTCCTGCTCAGTCTGTTTGGCCAGCTGCTGAAGCTTGGGCTCCACACACACTTTACACTCTCTCTGTACCACACACACATCACACACGATTGGCATCTCTCCTCTAGATTGCTGCCCAATACTGCTCTCTAGTGACTAGTCAGGGGCTTGAAGACGGTCTGTGGTCTTATTTTTGTGTGTTAGAGTTTGTCTAAAAGCACTATTAGGGTGAATCCCTAATATCAAAAAAATAAAAAAAATGAGAGAAGAAAACAATATATATTTAGTTTGTTTTACAACATTATACCAACCCATCAAACTAATAAAACAACTGAGGAAGAGTTATTTATTAGTGTCCCTGGACCACCTTCATCCCTCCACATTTGTATGTTGTGCAGATTTGGAACATTTAGTCAATGCATTGCCACGATGATTCACAGGAAAAAATTCAATAAATATCTAAATAATCAATTTATCTTTTCAAGAATTTTTCCAGCAAAAAATGTCACATTTTCTTTTCTGAGGATGTGCTTTCGTTTACAATATATGACAGTAAACTAAGTATGATGTGTTTTTACAGTCAGATAAAACAAAAAAAATATAAAGATGACTTGGACTACATAATCTTGAAGTTTTATAAGCAAACTATTAACGCGGAATAGGCCTATAATCAGCAGATTAATCAATATTAAATATAACCATTATTTCCAGCTCTAATAATTTGTTTCATCACCTTTTTTCTCTGTTAATCACCAAACAAAAAAATCTAGATTAAAAAATAGATCTGCCTTAAATGTTACTGGTCTGAATGTGCACTGTATGAAGTTAATGTTAAGGAAACAATTTATTATTTTTACAACTGGTTTCACTTATGGACACTGATGGAAATTAAGTGGAATGATTTTAATTACAGTCAAACAGTTGAGATAAGGCTACAGCAGGTATGAGACGGGTAACAAGATGTTCAGGCGATATGAAAAAAACCCCAACATTTTTGACACGGTTGTCAGTTACTCCCTTTGTGGGGCACCATGTGTCTGAATTAGACTTCCATTAGAAATCTGTGTAGTGTTAGACTGGCAATCCCATGAGGGCAACACGTTAGGGGGCAATATTTCAGCAACAGACTTTTTCATAATGCTAGTAGCTATTTTTTTTTAACATGACTTAAATTTTCATATCAGACTAGGTTTAACTGCCAAAAGACCACATTAGAAAGTACTAACATCTTATTACGGTGGCATTTAGATCCAGTGGGAGCAGAGCACCACTTTCTGCCATTCCCTGGAATCCCGAGTGAAAGCGTTTGATGTGCCGTTCGCAGTGGGACTCTCAGAACCTGTAAAATGTGTTTGTTTCATCTCTCAATTACTGTCAGGGTTTGAAGTACTGATGTTCTACCTTTATCTGTCACAATATGGCTCAAGTTTGTTGGAGTATCTGGGGGAAAAAAAAGGCGAGCCAACGAGCCCAAAAGAGAAAGAAAGAGAGACATGCAGGCCCGGCAGCTGGTGCCATTTCAAAGCCTGCCCAAGCCCTTAAAGATGAAATCCATTTTGTTTCAAGTTGCGCACCCAGCTTGCCTGATGAGGGCTCTAGGGGTGAAGAGGGAGAGAGAGAGATTGAGTGAAAGAGAGGTAGAGACGGAGAGAGAAATCTGTTTGATTTGTCAGAAGTTCTTTAATTTAATCTACAGCTGTCAGGATGCTGACGATCCAGACCTCATCATTGCCTTTTATGTGCCTGATTTCACCCCAGGCACCAGACACTCTTCTCTAACACACACACACGCACACACACACACGCACACACACACACACACACACACACACACACACACACACACACACACACGGTGAGTGAATAAGAGAAGCATAAGAGGATGAATACTATTCATTTATTAAAGAACACAAAGAAAAACTGGAAAGTAAGAGTGCAAAACAAATAAAGAAGGGCATGTGTCTGGAATTCTATGTTGCACTCAGAGTGACACTTCTTCACATATCTGGTTGACTTTGTGTCGAAAGAAAAAGACGCAACAGAAAGATAAAGAATGTTAAAGTATTGCCGTGAGCAGATATTGAGGTGATCATATGTGAGATGAACATGTAAGATGTACAGCAAGCACACACATTTAAACAATAGGATCAAGGTACATGGATAAATACATCCATTAGGTGTCAAATGTCAGGATTCATATATGTATAAGATGATATTTCCCATTACAGTATGGGAAATACGATTGACCAATTTGTCAATTAGTTGATCAATCAGATAAGCGATTAATCATTCACATCACTAAAGCGAAAATGCAAAACATTCTCAAGTTCCAGCCTCTCAAATGTGAAGATTTGCTGCAAAACATGGAAGTTGATGACAATACCTCAGGCTTCAGCAAATTGTAAAAGTCATTTTTCACTATTTGACTTGCTTTTTCTGCAAAATGGAGCAAAATTTCTAAAAATGTAAATGTCTTCTAAACAAAAGCAGTCGTACAGTTAAGAAAGGCAAGAATCTGACCAGGCATTTGGTGAGAACGTTTGGTACCTGAACGCTTTCAATGCTCAGTGCTACGGACATGTTTAGGATTTTACCAAAAAAGTAGAGAACAGCATTACATGAAACAAACAAATGTGTCTGTGTTCTGTGTTTAGGGAAAATAAGCAGTACCAATTCTGTACTTTATTCATGCCTTTGACTGATTATCTTGAAATATTTGCATTTGCATATACCACCTCACATGTATGTGTCAGTGCGCGTGTGTGTAAATACACTGAGTAGATGTTCAGATTGCTTCTGTTAAGATCATTTATAAAACAACTGAGGTTTGGAAGAAATTATGCACTGCATAAGAGCGTGGTAACTTAAGGCCCATTCTGATTGTCAACAAAATGTCAATAAAAATAACTATCTTTGTAAATTACAAAAACATACAATAATAATAACAATAATCTAACCATTTGGATGTACCACTGCCTTCGCAGCCCATTAGATGATGCTGGCAGACCCAGAATAGCTTCCCTAATGTATCAGAGTTGGATGTTAGCATATGTGAGGGGTAAAATAAAATAAAGTTTGCTTGAATGGAAGAAGTAAACAAAACACTAAGTTCGTTACGTTAAAGCAGCTCCAGGCTTGAAGGAATCACAGACTACAGCTTTAGTCCTCTGGTTATTACCTTTGGAAAGTGGTTGTTCATGGTTACATCTATTCAATTCACTGCCAGATGTGTTTAGAGTAGAATGAAAAAAAATCCAACTTCAGCTATACGTTGGATTTTCCACTTGACATTCACTTGTCCTTCACATCTAGAGGCCCGTATGATCAAAACCCTCAACTGTGCATATGTTATTTGCAAACGTTATAGTTTTATTTTCTTCCATTTTCTCCACCTACTTTTTAATATCGCTGCATTTCTCCTTCCACCTAAGGCTTTCTCTGTGGTTGTATATCCACCATCAGCTTGTCCTTTAATGGCAAAGGCTCTCATTTCCCATACTCTCTCAATCTTGCACAAGTGTGGTCACTTACTCTCCTACACATAATGTCCACACACACTCAGCAGCACACATGTGATCGGACCCTCACCTCTAAACGTACCATTCTTCTTTTCCCATTGCGGGACCCTATTGCAGATGGACATACACTCCTTTTGTGTTTGTGAAAGAGGAAATTAGAATTAGACACACTGGCCTGCAGAAACACGATCCTGCTGCTCTCCCTGAAGGTTTCAAATGCTCTTTTTCTTTCCTCTGTCCTCAAGATACTCCT
This sequence comes from Hollardia meadi, assembly GCA_037974645.1. Classification (NCBI taxonomy): domain Eukaryota; kingdom Metazoa; phylum Chordata; class Actinopteri; order Tetraodontiformes; family Triacanthodidae; genus Hollardia; species Hollardia meadi. The sequence continues at coordinate 3,854 of JBBPCS010000518.1, read as the reverse complement.
GAATTGAGGAACCTGTGGACACTCCAGAGTGCTATCTTGTTATTGAATCTGAGGACTTGACAAGAAAAATAGGCTGCCTAAAGCTGCATTGTCCGACCCCTGCCAGAAAAGATCCAGCATTTCACCAAACCTCTCCACTCCATCTTGTCTGTCTTGGCTACTCTACTTTCTCTTTCCTATATCCTGTATTTCACTTTCACCTCTCAGTTAACAATTACTGTCAGCCATACAGGACTGGGATTAGGATAGAACTCACAATGCAATCACAACTGTCTGGCTCACACGTTTTTAGATTGATTTATCATTTATGAGTAAACCGGCACTTATTTCTTCCCCACTTTACTTATCTTCTTCATGTTTGCTCTTTCGCCTCCACTCCCTCTTTTAAATCCAATCCTCCTCATCTGGCTGCTTTAGCCTGCAGCTCCGAGGTGAGTCTAGATGTCTCTCTGACAGCACAAGATTTTGTCATGAGTCCAAATAGTATTTCTACATTCTGTGGCCACTTTATTAGTTGCATGCCACGTACTAGTACTACGAAAGACTGGTTTGTCTGCAGAGCAGAAATGTTGGACAAGGTCAATGTACAAATCAATCATTATCACAGCCAAACACCATCAGACGACCTCTAGAAACTCCAAAGCCATCACACCCACATGTTGGAGCTTCACCGTGGAAGTTTAGCCCCAGTAACCCCACAAGAGACTTTCGAAGTCTCATCCTAACAGTGAAGGTTCACGCAACTTCCCAACTTTGAACAAAACCCAGGATATAGCGGTGTTTAGCAGGCCAGCTAAGAAGACATATCACACCATATCACGAAAGGCAAGTTTAGAGTTAGTGAAAATGTAGTACCTTACTACACTTCTGTAATCCCATTACTGACATGTTTGGACAACATGAGGACTGGCGCACAGCTTGTTTCACGGCCAGGCACGTTATCGGCCATTTCACTTCTGTCCTTGAGTTGAAGTTGCCTGCAGGGAGGGCTATCAAATATTTTGGTGATACGCTCACCATACCCTCATCCGTTTTGTTGATTACAGTACTCACTTCAAACTCTAACTGTCCTGGTCAAAATGGACAGAAATAAAAAATTTTAAAAAACTAATAATAAAAAATAAAAAACACTTAAAACAGATGACACAAAGCAGGCCACAAAATCTGATTTAAACTGAAGTGCAATTAAGTCAAAATGTGTGAAAAGATGGTTTATAAGCTCCTTAAGCAGAGGTGCCCAGCACCAATTATCACCCTGAGTAACTTTTAACTTTAGTCAAACTGTAACTGAGTCCCACAACCATGTTTTTTCTGTTAAATTGCACTTACTTGGTAAACTCTGTTCACAGAGGTGGAAAGTCAAGCTAAAGTGGCCAGTGAGTGTATGTCCACATATTTCGCATTGTGGATACAGAATAAAACGTTTTAAAGTATCGATACTTTTTCAAAATGTGTTAAAAAAAAACAACACAATATGTGCACTTGTATTGAAAGTACCAAAGCTTTATAAAAAATTTTTTTTTTTAAAAACAGATCTCCTTTTCAATTTTCAACCCAAGGCTGCACAGATATTAACATTATTACAAATGTGTTGGTATGTGTTCTTTTTCTGTACCAGCACTGTCTACAGGTTGCCAACGGAAAAAAAACCCCCCAAAAATTATCCCATTTTATGTACCTAGGACTTTTTTGCCATGGTATTGTAGAATATTTTAATACTACTGTTGTATCGAAGTTTAAAACGTAATACATTTTAGCAGATGGCTTCATTGGAATGACATAAGAAAGTTATGTTTCCAAAGCCTTCATTGTGAACTCACTGTAAGATTTAATACGTTACAATAATGTCACATATCATGCATTAATACTGTGTTATTGATGATGGTTTGTTGTGCTCAAATGCACAGGCTCATGCCTGATGTGTTACTGCCACCCAGAGTTCAAATTTGGTAAACCAATTTAAAAACTAGCAGTCTCATACAATATAAGTGCAATAAATCTACCTTCATAAAGGTTATAATGTTCAGTTTTTCTTGAAACCATTATACAGAGGTGTTGATTTAACTTTATGGCCATTTTGGAGGCTTGTGGTGCTGTTGAACTGTATTGTGCTACACGCAGAGGTGTTTCTATATTAGTTTTGTAGAAAATAATCCATCTTCATCGATGAATTCATTGATAAATGGGGTGAACAAGGTATTGAAGACACCTCTCAGCATTAAACAATTTAACTGCACCACAAACCACTTCAGAACGACCTTAAAGTTGAATCAACAGCATGCCAGCAACATTTTCAAACAAGTCGGGACAGGGGCAACAAAAGACTGGGAAGATTGTGGAAGGCTCAAAAAACAACAACATTCCAGAGGTAAACAGGTTCATTGGTAACAAGTGATATTATCATGACTGACTTGTTCGAGGAAGTCTTCTTCAATACAGCGTTATGTTAATTTTGTAAATTATGGTCCCATATAAAGTAAATAGATGATAAAGCAGGGTATGCTTTAGGGCATGGATAGCAGGCTAACTTGTGATTGACAAGTGCCCAGCTCCACCCTCTGGCTCCAAAAAAAAAAAAAACCCCACGATGGTGAAGGCCATAATTCCCAACTTGAGGCCACATCACAGTGGGTTTATACTTAGTCCCACCTTTTTTGGACTCTGGGCTGTAAGTAGGTAGAACAAGGGTGTCCCCTTTTAGGCATCTGCGCCAGGGGCCCATCCAGTGGTAGTACTGAAAAACAACAGGGGCCAGACTGGTGGGGTCAGACTGGTGGGGCTGGTGGGGCCAGACTGGTGGGGCTGGTGGGGCCAGACTGGTGGGGCCAGGTGTTCTTTTAGAGGGGCCAGTTAAATCAAGTTTGAAACTGAGCACTTATTTTAGGAGTGGAGTGGTTTAGAAGCCAAGTCTGACAAATTATCAAAAGAAAGAAGGTATGAGTTTAACATTGTATGTCATTTTACAAAAGAGAAAGTAAATTCAGAGTAGGCTACCATAGCACTGTGATGTAAGACAACAAACCATATAACATGCAATTAGTAAACTGGCAGATGACATCAAGATAACAGATTTGTAATCATATTTAAAAAGAAACAATGTCATGGAGTATGACTTACATTTCTATACAACAAAAGCTTCTACTCACTGAACATTAAAAGCACATGAAAAGTTCTCGTAAGCAAATTAGTCCTTTTGCACAGACCAACTCACAAATCACACACCAAACGACCAATAAAGTGGAGAAATTTTGAGTAACACCCTGCTGGCACTTTCCTTGCTGTTTGTGTTATTATACAAATCAGGCAAATAAGGTGCAATACATGGGCTACCTGTTTAATTACAACAGCCAAACATTTAAATAACAGGAGAGAAAGCACCAAGACACTGAGAGACAGACAGCATATGTGACTCACCTTATTTGTCCCTGTAGTCCAGTCTACTTTATAAAGTGTCCAGGTGATATTATATCCAACTGCACTTGCTGCAAGTGACGGTCATTTGGTTGTTGTTGTTGTTTTGACATCTTCCGTCCCTGCTAGCTTACTAGTCTTCCAAAGCCACGTTAGCTGATAGCTAACACTCGAAGACTAACGTTAGACTCCTATTGTGGTCATTTCACTTAGCTAGCTTAGTTAAAACAGAGCATGACTGAGTTCACGTTTCACTTCAGAATTTTTATTTTTTGTCCTCAGAAGGACTGGGCCAATTCACATTTTCTTCATGCCATGACACCGCATTTGACTGTTTGACACTTTACCTGACTTTCAGTAAACTTGACGTGCTATTACATTTACTCGCCGTTAGATCCGAGGGGGGCGCTGTTTCACTCATTTGAGGATGGCAGCGACATGCG
>JBBPCS010000517.1:0-16452 GCA_037974645.1 Hollardia meadi | reverse complement strand
TACCCCCCCCCCCCCTTTTTTTTTAAGCCCCCCTGAGCTCTGAAAGTAACATATTATAGCTGTTCGCTTCTCCTGGGGCTACTGACCATATGATTAAGGATCTTCAGACAATTCAAAATACAGCACATGTGACACATCAAATAACAATATGCCTGAGGTACAATAGGTTATTTTGCAGATAGAAGGGTGGATGTCGAGATAAACTGACAGTGTCTTTTATCCCTGTTGTAATATGAGGCCTGATAGGGTCCTCAATATATGTAAATTATACAGTTTGCCTCCGAGGGCTGCGATGTTCGATTCGCAAATAGGAATGAAAGTCTATTTCCCCTCATATTAACGCAATAGATATTGAAATAATGTTTTGCACCACTTTCACCACATTTTGCATTTTGTAGCATTCATCCATGTCATCCCCCAAAAAAGATGGAAAAAAATAATTGTGGTTGCAATCAAGTTACTACGAAAACCTATTTGATTAGCGGCCACACTTTAACCAAATTGCAGCTATAAAATTAAGAACAATTCGCCTGTAATGATTATGGACTGGATTTATTTTGGGAGGGTGGAATAAAAGTGGATATAGCATAAATTATCCCCTAATTATACGCCAGTGTCGCCTCAATTATCCTCTTATCAAAAATGGTTGCCTAAATGCAGCATTTAGTTTCAATTTTCTCCTTTTCTGTAACAAGAACTTGGTACCTTGCTATTATCGTCAGCTACGGTTGTTATTTACTTTGTGGGATTTAAAAGTGCACAACCCAGCCGGATAATCATTTTACAGCAGCGGACCAAGAGAGGAGCACTGAGGCAGGGATGTGAGTCGCGAGACGGATTGGTTAAACTCTGTTAGATTCATTTATTATTTTTTGTGAAAAATCAGAGTGCTTCTTTTGTCACCAGGGGGGCCGCAGGTAAGAGCTTCTTTTCTGTGCTCTTTTGTGTTCAGTGGCACTGATGAGAGTGATTTTATTGCCTTTGATAATTCTGTGTTTTACGCACACCACGCAGACCTCGCAGGAGTCAGCACACCTTTGGTCACCCCCCAGTGATCTAACATAGTGGCCAATTCCCCTGCCCGTGTTCCACTTGGACACGCAAGAGAGAAACCAGATCCTATACCTTTTCTAATCGCCTCCGAGTGTCACTACAAAGACATACATGTTTTGCAGCGATAGTTGCTGCCATGCGAGCTTAAATATCCGGGCTAGATCGGATGAGACGCCTTTATTCTTTTGCAGCCTCACCTGTGTGCCACCGCTGGATTATTAACATGCGGGATAACAGCGCGCGGGTGATGTCTCGGTGTCCTACATGCGTGTTGGGGGGCTTTTCTATAGGCACACTGAGATTCAGTGAAGTGGTGAAAGAGCAGATTTGTTTGAATAGAGAGAATATGGCACACTCGACCTTATGTTTAAGATGTATTGCATGCATGTTGACAACCGTGTCTAATTGCAAGGAAGAAAGAAACCAACGACATGTAGGCTGTAGGATGTTGTCGGGGGACAGAATTTACAAATAATCATTCAGTTTGATTTAAAATCAATTTGCATTTGGGCAAAAAAAAAAGTTTTTAACGGTTAAAAAAGGAGAGACATCATGTCCCTAACGCATGCATCACCTGCTGTCTCATTTCTGCACTCTTGCCCTTTTAGGAGTCCATAACCCTATTACGGAAAGAAATTCTTTTTGTGTCAATCACCAAATGAACAGCGTTCAGCTGCAAATCTAGAAATCACTTTGTCCCTAAGTAGATGATTGACCTTCAGCACAATCAATGGTTTGATTCTGTTAAACCACCACGGGGTGGTTTAACAGAAGTGGTCTTTATTTCCAGCTGTCTTATAAACGCTGATGAATGACTCTCTAAAATCACTCCAGGCCTGGGATTTCCCTGACATCCACTGTCTGATGTGAAAAATGTTTTACACCGCGTTTAACCTGGCGTTATTTTATGGTTAACGCAGTCACTGTCAGTTTAAATATTATTAAGGCGGGAGAGGCAAGAATTGGTCATATCAGTGCGCACTTGTAGGCGAGGTCCTTTACGCACACAAAGATTCATGCACGATTCGCCACCAGTTCAAAAACGTTAAATAAAACTATCTCCCTCTCTTCTCTCTCCTCCTCTCTCTGACTATGTGTCTGTTTTTTGTGTCTTCTCCGGTCTATGCGGCCACATGTGTTGATCATAACGCGGAGCTCCAGAAAGACACAGGTCATGTAGCGAGTGGCTGGGCGTTTGCGGTCGGTCCCTCTAACAGCTATTGACTGACGCGCAAAGAATGGAAAGCCACCTCCTTGGCTGCTCGGTGAAACGGGCGGTTAGCAGAAGCTGACGCTTGTCACTGCAGAGAAGTAGACCAGGAGGCACTTGTACAACATGTCTCCCTTCTCTGCAACGCAAAACCACTAGAGCTGCACAGACAGCCAGGCGTCGACAGATCTCCATCTTTGCAGTGAAGGGCGGGAAGTGGCGAGGGGAAGCGCAGACGCGTACTACACACAGCTGTCAGTATAACACGGTTCATTGTAACTGGAATCAGAGGGTGACCCCCCCCTCCCCCTCCCTCTCTTCCCCACACATACACACCCACACCCACACCCGCATCAGCCCCAAACGATCACCTATCGGCCTTTAATGCTCCAGTCGAATTCACCCGTGCCCAAATGGTGGCGTGCCGCTTTTAAGCGCATAAACCGCGCACATCGTACTAATGCAAACCCACTTACGCAAAGCTTTGATGTGTTTTATAATTATGTGCAACTCCACCCAAAAAAATAGCGCGGTTTTGTCATAAGGAAAACCATGCGCACCCAGCCAGACGACTGTTTACAATAAGTTTTGCATCATAAATTAGGATTGCATTATCACTCCAGTAAATAGCAAAATTGGCATATGCATGGCCCCAGGTGCAGGCGAGGGGCCTTCAGATGGACCCAGTGTGGCGTGATGGCAGAGGAGCTAAATGACCACAAATAAGCAGAAGGCCTGTGCCGCCGAGTCTTCACAGCCTCTCATAGACTAATGGATTTAATTTGGCACGGCTAAAGCTGCTCTGCTACCACTCAGGGCCCGTGTCCTAATTAAGATGCTTGTTTCTCTTGTCGCCTTCTCTCTCGCTCCACGCTTAGCTCCACCTGAGTGATTGCATTGCTCGGTTTCCTGCAGCAGGCATATGTTATATGTATATATATATGTGTGTGTGTGTGTGTGTGTGTGTGTGCGCGCGTGTGTATTTTGTCGTTTTTTTTCTTGAAATGAGAAACGAAGGACAGTAAAAAATGTGAATCTGGTGAAGTGTGACTACAGAATGAAAACAATTGAAAAACAGCGACAGAGCGTCCATACATTTATTATTATTAGCCACATTATGATTATTATTAAGACAATATATTGAGAAATAGATAGGAGGGCGATATTTTGGCAGTTTAAGCCCAGAATATCAATTCTACTCTCGTTTACACCGTTTTTCTACGCTCATCTCTGAATAGCAAGTCAATAACGAAGGAGCTATATCCAAAAAAAAAAGTTAATCTGAATTTTATGTGGGTGACAAATTTTGAGTCGGGCCGTGCATCGGCCCCCCTCTTTTTCTTCTTTTCCTCTCTCGACTTAATACGCGACATTATTAGGTCTGACAGCATAGTGGTCGGTCTTGAAGGAGAGGATTTGGTCGATAGATGACAGACAGGAAGGCCAGCAATCATGGGCTCTTTTTTTTCTTTTTTCTTTTTTTTTTATCAGAATGTACTGTTCGATGCCGTTTATCCCTGATGATAGAAAATTGCTCTGTTGCCAGGACGCTGCCACTGAAATAGAGGGCAGGAGCAACATTTCCATTTTCCAGTTTGAAAGCCATTGAAATGAATTAGTAAAAAATGAAAAAAAGAGGAAAAATGAAAAAGAATCCCCTGTTAAACAAAGGGGAGCAAACAAAGATGTATTCACCCCCCCACTTCCCGTTTTTTTTGTCCTGCAGCAGCATAGTGAGGGTTTTTACTTCAACAGTTGCAAATCACATGCTTGGCTTCTAATGTAGTCCGAGGCCCGGGCCTACTTCAAAGACAATCATTTATTTCCCAACCTTGTGGAATAATTACAGCGCCTTTTCATCTGTCGTGACAGAGAGAGAGAGAGAGAGAGAGAGAGAGAGAGAGAGAGAGAGAAGCTGAATATTGAAGGATGAAATCTGGTTTTATCAGAATTTAGGAAACCTGTGGTGTAAAAGGTAAAAAGGTCTGGACTCGATCACATAGAATAGGCTAAATAAATATATACCACTCGTCAATTATTGCAGGGTCGCTGCTTTTGTTATGCTGAAGCATTTTATTATTATTATTATTATTATTATTATTAGTGCACTATTATTCTTGAGGTTTATGTTGCTTCGATTCGATTAAAGTGTTTAAATCATCTATTTTGTATTATGCTGCAGACAATCTTTAAAACCAACGCATCAAAACACCAACATGTAAATTATCAAGAATATTTTTTTTTTAAATTTAAAAAAAAATAAATTAAAAAAACCTGAATATAAGAGAAACATTATTGCGGTGGGTTTTTTAAACAAGCATAATATCAAGATGGGGGAGATTTTAAGGCCCCTATAGGGATTTTCGTGAAGGTGATATAATTAACCGTAATCTGGAGATTATTCAGTGACACGGACGGATCCTGCAGCCAGGCCATCATCAGTATGCAGGTGGGGTGGGGGTGGCTGGTGAGGGGTGGGGGGTTACTGTCTGTGTCCGAGCAGGCAGGTGGTTTACCCTCCACAGGCCCTGAACGCGCCTCCAGTGCGCGCCACACGCAGCATGGAGCCTGAGATATGGAGAAATTGCATTCGAAACACTGGATTTTAGTGAATCCTTAAGATGGGATATAATAAGTGGTGGAATGACCCGACATAAGAATGGCAGTCCGTACAGGAGCGGTAACATTATTACATTGTCGTTTTTCGTTTGGGAATTAATGGTAATTAAAATTGCAGGATGTTTAGTTTTTTTCTAAATAAGGTTTTGTATCCGAAGGAATGTATACAAATCTCGATTACAAATGCGAGGAATAAAAAGATTTGTATTCAGAAATTGAAACAAACAAACAAAAAAAAAACTATCTCTTCCATGCACACAGTACAAACGCAATAACAAAATAGCGTGTGCGCCAACAGGAAAGTCCTGGCTCTCACATAGGAATGAATGCCCCACTGGAGGAAGTGTTGTGCACAATAGCCAACACTGACTGCAAAACAAAAGAGCTTGAAATTTAAGAGCAAGGTGTGAAATGAAGTGGAACGAAGGTGAAGAGAAAAGGAGTCACACCTGGTCAGATACGGTGTGGTGGGCGAGCGCGTCTCGTTCTCAGATGCTGAGTTTGTCAGGTGATATCTGTGAACCTTTGTCTCCCGCACCTTAAGACACTCCTACCTGAAACTGCAGCTCAGATCGGGCTGTTGTTTTGGTGCTCTGCCCTCTCAAGTCATTGTCCTGCATGCAGAAAGTTGCAGCGACTGAGTAGATGATGGGAGCATGGCGTTTGTGCAAAAACCCACATTTTCAAGTTCAAGTGATCAAAAATTCTTAGCTCGCATGAAAGAAAAGAAAGAAAATATTTAGTGCAAAAGTGCAAATACCTAATTTGTTTCAATGAAGTGGCTCATGTAAGACATCATTTCTGTGCAAACTTATTTATAGCAAACATGTATTACATATATTTAACATATATTTAAAAACAATTAAATAACCTCAGTTTTTTCCACACATCTCTTACCATCATCACCACCATTATTGTTATTATTATTATTATTATTATTATTATTATTATGAGCTGCCTCTTGATGTTTATTTTGGTGCTTCTGTTGTTGCTGTTTTTGCTGATTTAAAGCATTTAAATCTGTATTTGCTATTATACTTCAGCTAATATTTAAAACAGTCCAATAAAAACATAGACAAGGAAAAATTAAAATATCAGAAAAACGTAATTACCGAAATATTGTTGAAAGTTTAAAATAACAGTTATAATGCCACAAAGCAGTCAACCTTAATTTTACAGGATTATACACAAAGATAGGACAGTTAGCTACACTTTGCTACACATCTAATGCATTTTTACAATCAGGACGTCTCTCACGTAGTCTCACAACTAAAAAACTGATAATAAAATTATCATCCTTCTTTCAAATGTTCAAAAGAACCTCAGAAGTATTTTTTGGAGAAATCAAACGATGCCAATAATGCAAAAATAGCAGACAAAATCTCATCAACTGCATGGCCTCTCAGATTTATTGGCCTGCAGCATTATGACAAATGTTTCACTCTTGGAATTAAAACATGAGCACCTGGGCCTTGAAAATTGAAAACAGAATCACATGAACTGCTGTGACACTTGTCAGTCCAGTCCTCTGAGTTAACAGATCACAGATCAGCTTCGGGATTTGGCCAGAAGATCATGTCTATAGCCACCATCATAATATCATAGTTATTAATATGTTGCCTGGAAAGCCCTCAGAGCCTTTATTTTCATTTGCTCTGAACTGTCAGATTTGGAGTGGAGAGATTTTTTTTTAGGACTGTCAATTTTGGTGTAGTGAAGGTAGCCAATTATTGTCATCATTGCCCTTGAAAATGCATTACGCCTCACCTGAGGGCTCACTCAATCAAAGAGACTGAAGGGGCGATTAACAGATGACTTCTGACCTTAATCCATCGCAAAATCACCCAAAAGAGCCAGACAGCAATCAACATTTCTCACTCCGTTTCATGTTGCAAACTTTCTTATTGTTGACATCTAACCTTGGGCATCACAATGGCATTTCTGGGTTCGGGACCTTGAACATTGCCTTTCCTTATTATTGTTTGGAAATGGAGTTGCGAATGAATCAAACATCAAGTTGTCGATCTCTTTGCCCAATTTAAAAAAAAAAAAAAAAAGTGTCAATTTCACGATTTAATTTGCTTTACTTGAAGTCTCTCTATTTAGCATTTATTAGCAGTGTACAAACATTTAATAAATGTTTATTACGTACATATATAATCATGCTTTTGTAAGTAGATATAGGGACATCTTTAAGTGTTTATTAATGTACAGTATCTGTGTTTTACTATGTTGTCATTCATATACAGCAGCCTCTACTTAATCTTAACTTTAATTGTTTACAAATACATTAATAAACACCTATATCTGCTTACAACTACATTATAGTGCATTATAAACCATTTATTTAAAGTTTATATACTGCTTATACATGCTAAAGGGAGGATTTAGTCAGTTAGTTGCAGGTAAAAAATTAAATAGCCACAATATGGTGTATGTCCAAAGAAAGAAAAAAAATCAAGAAATGAACATCCTTGTGTCATTATACCTGAAAGTAACTGTATGGCCTGCAGTTTTAATTCAATTTAAACAAGCTCACTGTGCCCTCTGTGGTGTATTACAGGCGAGTCAGACATCATGTCCTGGTGATCCCCTTTTCAATAATTATTTTTCCCCCTCTTGAAAATCAATAACTAAAACGAGCACTAAGCCAGCGAATATACTGTGTAATGTTTTTCATTTTAGCAAAAAGTGGAATTGATTTTTTTTTTTAGGAAATGCTTATGAATAACTTTTTTTCTCTCTTTGTTTCCCCTCTCTAATATCTCTCCCTGGCTTTTCCATCACACCCACCTTCCTCTCATGCCCCCCTCCCCCACATGTATGTCCAGCCACTGGTCTCCATCTCCTGTCCATCCAGTCCCCCTTCTCTCCTCTCCATATCCCTCTTCATACCCACTCTACCCCTCTCTTCTTCTCCCCTCAACCTTGCTCCCTCTCCTAACCCTGCACCTCTCTTCCCCTTTTCCTTCACTCACCCACAACCTACCCCCCTCTATAGGTACGCCTCCGGCCCCTCTTGGCAGCTCCATCTCCTCCTCGCCTCCACCTCCCGTCTCTCCTCCCTCTCCCTGGTTGGTTTCCACAGCTGTGGTGAGTGAGGGGCAGATGACCGGAGAATTGGCCCCTGGGAGAGCGCTGAGCCATCCTGGTGCTATTAGGCTCGTGGCTAATAATAGGTGTTTCAGACCAGGGGGAGATCAATCAGGGGGAATCATGGGGAATGTTCGGAGCAGCGCTTTTTACACATCGGCCCAGATGGATGAAATTACACTTGTCAGTTTTTAGTTGCATTACTCCCAAATTGGTTGTCTACTTTTTTTTTTTCTCTTCCTCTCTCGTTTTCTCTCTCTCTTCTCTCCTTTCTCTCTCTCTCTCTCTTTGCCCTCATTCGATGGTAAAATCCCTGTCATTTTTGTCTTTTCCCTGTTTAGCCCTCAGCCAGCAAGATGTTGTCTTATGGCTTATGTTCATTTACCATGTTAAAGCTGACATCCTGTATGTGTTCTGCATGTGTGATTTGATCGACTCAAGCACTCAGGACAGTGAATTAATCAGCAACTATTTTGATAATCCAATAATTATTTCACTGATTTTTCAAGCCTAACTGCCACATGGAGACCGATTTGCTGCTTCTTTATTGTAAATTGAATATTTGGGTGTTTTTAGACTGTTGGTCAGGTTTAAGGGGCTCTAAGGAACTGTGATGGAAATATATTCACTATTATTCTAGAAAAATAATCCATCCTATGGGTATGAAATAAAGGCTTTGAATTATAAATTTCTAATAGCAAGTTGATTTACACAAATTTGTATCTAAATCAAATTCATAAATGTGTGTACGATAAGGTTGTGACTGCAGAAAAATCATGTCCAACTGTAATAAATCTTCCGGGTGCATGTGAAACCTTCAGGCTGTTTGAAACTGAATAAAATCCACCATGCAACACTCATTCTCTCCGGTTTTTACTTTAAACATATGTCAATTTTTTTGCACACATTTTTAAAGGAAGCACACAGACAAAGATTTTCAGGAGGACGAGAAACACAATGAAATTATGCTGCAGGAGGTTAAACCAAGGCTTTGAACAGTTCCTCCCCACACAGGAACCTCCTCTTGTGATTTTAAAGATGTGGACATGTTCCGCTGACGATGCAGCTCAGACCATGATAGAGCCAGAGGTAATTGAATGACTTGAGCTGTAGTTTGTGTGCAGTTGTAGGGACACATACAGGTGAAAGGGCTAGCATATCATCTGGACTCCTTCAGGCTCCTGATGTGTTACATTATAACTAGCGCAGCGTGTCAGTCGGAAAGGTGATTACTGAGGCTGAGAGGGACCATTTAGCAGCAGCCACACAGCATCTTACTTTCAGTGTCCACTTCTGTCGTGGATGGACTAAAATCTTTACTATGCTTTCATTGGAACTTAGCAATTTCCCCTTGATGTGGCTACCAACTAAGCCTCCGGCTCAAAGGGGGTATGGTATTGATATATAAGTGCTTGCTTACTGCTGTGCAAGACAAGCAGCTAGCCTACTACATCCTGCCATCAAAACACTGGCATGACAATCACAGCAGAAGATTGGCAGTTTGCTAAAGTAGCTACTCTGAATAGCTCACTGGGGAGACCCTCCCCCGCTTACTGGAAATCAATACAGCCCCCAGATGTTGGGTCTCCCGGTCCACGGAGCAGCCCGATGTGGAGATGTTCTTCAATGTCTGATTGCAAGGCAAAGAAGACTGGAAACAGAAAGGCTTCTTTGACTGAAAGCACGGTGACCATGGGGGGAGGGGACCGGGGCCACTGTGAGAGAGAGTCTCCTCAGTAACGGGAAGAAAATTAACATTGACATCCTGACTTCCCAGCAAAACTCGACCCAGGGCTTCTGCTGGATATTTCCATGGGGCGAGCAAAAAAACGGAGACACACACTCCCTGCTTGTCATCCATTTATATTGAAATGAGTTACCCCCCCCCCCCCCAACTCAGCTCGGCTTGTGTGTGGTGAATACAGAGAGTCCTAATGTATGTATTTTGCTCATTTTACTGTGTCTGGCGTTTCCGCGCCTCTTCTCTGTGACTCTGTGTTCGCCTCCTGCTGTGGTAAACACAACATTGCTATGATAGCACATGCATTTCAGAAAGCTCAAAACACCGCCGAGGAGCCGAAACATTCATTCTCTCCCTCTCTCCCTCTCTCTCGCTCTCTCTCCCTCTCAATCCCCCCCACCCTTCCCTCAGCCTCCATCGGCCCTCTCCCTCACTGCCAGCCAAGGTATTCAGCTCACATGATTGCAAACACGCATAATGACAGCGTCTCCCGGGGGCCAGCGGAGGTACCCCACTGATGCTGAGAGACTCTATCCTGTCGTCACATTGCAGGAAATTTGTCGGCAGTGCACAGTGGAGCCTGGTGAGCTTTGGCGAGGCACAGCCAGAAGCTGGGCTGGCTGTTTTTTGTTAATAAAATGAAGTGCAAATTGTGCCGGGCTCGTATGCATTGGAACAGCTCGCTGCTTCCTCCCATTACGAGGCCAGGGCGAGCGCCGTGGAAGCATAAGCGTGAATACATTATAAAGTAATGAGGAAACATCCAGGAGAGGGTCACGGGGGGCGTCGAGCGGCTCCAGAGGCCTCACCAAGAGCTTTCAGTGTGCTCCGTGATGGATTAGTCATTCGCATTTGAAGAGCGAACGAAAGGTGGAGTTCAACAATGTTACACATAGCAACAGTTGCTAAGAGTTGCAGCGAATGAGGCCTATTCAGTTTATGTACAGTCGCTGCTGAGCAGGAATATAGGTGAATAGAAATAAAGCTGTTTTGTGTATCAATGATGATGATGGTGACATTTGCAACAACGTCACATAATATTCATGAACATGGAAACTCTGCTGGGACCCATGCAGTAGTTGATGGAATAATAATGTAAACCATTCATACCATAGCTGCATATGAGTGCTTGAGACTAAATGTCACTGATATTTGGGATTTGAGGAAAACCATGCTTTTTGGATGCAGAAATGACATCTTATGATGATTATCTAATTCGCAGTGGCACAGTTAACCTGAGAAAGTGCATTAGTGTATTGAGTGCATTACATAGCTCTAGACATCCCTGTCAATCATGCAGCACACAAACAGGTCAAATTCTATACATTCCCGTAGGCTGGAAGCCCAGTGCTTTAGAGCCACTTTAGGTTTCTCCACGGCGAAAACGCTCTCCCATTGGCATTCAATCTCTGATGAGCCCGCCGAGCAGCAATGGAGTCGCCTGATGGAACGCCATGGCAACAGCCGACACCTG
This sequence comes from Hollardia meadi, assembly GCA_037974645.1. Lineage (NCBI taxonomy): Eukaryota > Metazoa > Chordata > Actinopteri > Tetraodontiformes > Triacanthodidae > Hollardia > Hollardia meadi. Next base: position 5,262 of record JBBPCS010000517.1, on the reverse strand, counting down.
GCAAGAGTTCATCCCACCTCCTCTCTGTCTCCTCCATCATCCCCCTTTTCCTCCCTGTCCTCCCCCCAGATGCTGGAACATATTTCCCTCAGACTGACTGAAAGCCCCCGTGAACAAATAATGGGTGCACGCCAGTCTAAATAAAGTGCGGTTTATGAGTTGCGGTCAGAAACGTCTCCCTCTGCCCCTCACTCTCTCTCTCTCTTGCTCTCTTTTTAATGTTCTGCACAAAAAAACAGTTGCCAACCTTTTTTTTTTCTTTTTTTGGGGCCATATGGCTGGTTGGTGATTATACAAAGCCATTTTTTCCTTTCTCACAGTGAGGCAAATAAAAGAGAGCGGCTGCACACCAGTAGTCTGCAAACCCATTTCATAGAATGGAACAAGGCTCCCAAGCCAAAACAAACCAATGTGTCCCTTTGCCATTTTTCAGCCTCAGCTTTTCAATCGTATGTTAGCCTTCAGTGTTGAATGAATCTTATGTAGCAAGCTTGGACTTGGCTGTTTTATCAATTAATCAAACGAATCAAGACTGGAGGGAATTTTGCAAGGCCCTTACAATTCACTGAGATGTTGCATATTCATATAACCACTCTTTGGAAACCCCAGAAGCACTGATCATATAAACCAAACTTACTGACAGAAGATCCTGTAATGTTGTTTCCACAGAAGAGTTCTTTGCACAGAAGTCAGGTTTAAGTTTTATTAGCAATGGGCTATAATAATATTTTTGGAATCACACTTTCCAAGAGTGGCCTGAGAAGACTGATTTCATGTCTACTACAGATCTTTAGAGTCAAAACATGTTTAGCTAGCTGGTGACAGCTCGTTTGACTCTGTCCAAATTGAACAAATAACCTTAGTAAAAGCTGACTAATGAAAACATCATATAATTTAACCTGCAAGTAAAACATAAGAAAGACAATTTGTGGTTTTGGAGTTATGTGCTAAAACTTGAGAAAACTGTTGAATCATGACATCGAACCATCTAGAATAGTGAACAATTGCATATAAAAGCTATTTCCCGAGCTTGTAAAACTCAACTGCAAAGTAATGTTAGCTTGTCAGTCAAAGCAGTATTGCTAAACCTCATTAGCATTGCAGTGGCAAAATTCACCAGCATGCTTAAGCAAAAAGCAGGGAAATAGCATGGGCACTGGTTGCAGAAGCTAGCATGGCTAAGCTTTTTATTTCCTAAAATGTTGAACTATTGCTTTAAGGACGAAATTATAGTTTGTAAGAATGTTGTGCTGTGAGATTAAGTGACTTCTACCTCTATCTTTGTTCTAGATATCAAGCAACATGAGTGCTGCGTCATAAAGTGCACCCGATACTATCATAAAAGAAGGGGCAAAAATAGTAGATGGTAACTGACTATCTTCACTTAGTCCCTTGGTATTTGGACACTCATAAATACACCAGCTATCAAGATTTGGTTTAGCAAACTATGATTAGTGTCTCGGTCAGTGCCGTGCTTCTGTGAAGCCCTTAGTCTCAATTTCTTAGGGCCTGACAGAATTTACAGGCCTAGTTTTGTACACTAAAACCAATCTGTGAAGGCCAAATCAGGCCAAGATGGCTACTGCTATAAAATCAAGGAACAAGTTTATGGGTTTCAGCAAGGAGAAAGAGACGAAGAATCATATTTAGAAATGTAACACATGAACCAGAAATGATGTCCTCTTTTTCAACAACTCCCTGTTAAGAATTAGTGACCAGCATAGAGCTTTCTTTCCATCTTTCTAATGTTTCCGCAGTGAAGCATTTGGCCATCACTACATTATTTAAGCTGATTTGCCAGAGCCAAGGAGGTACGAAGTTAAAGTGGAACAGAGAAAACTGGAGAAAAACACTCAATGGTGGCTCATAAAATTATGAGACAGAGTAATAATTTTGAGTAGTGCAATAGAGCTATGTTTAATTCTGGTAGGTGATCATGCTGCTCTCACCATAATCACATTTATTCACGCACGCGAGGTGGAAAATACCTATTTGTAAGTCTATTACGACAGTATACTAACAATCACCGCATGAGCCTAACAACACTCAGCAAGTTAGATATTTTCCTCTATTCCCAGTAGCAACAAGCTATTATAACTTGCAGGGAAAATCAGCAAAACAACCTGTGCATGGCACATTTCCATCTTTGTTCCAAACTTTGTGATGTTTCTGGAGGCCTAAGAGGGTCTGGATAATATCTAGATATTTTAACACTCAGGTGTGTCAGAATGACACACACACTGTATGAAAATGCAGAGAAATTTCTTCAAAGTTCCATTTAAATATAACAAAAGTTTTAAATTTATCTTTTTCTTTTTTCAAGAATGTACACTGTTTAAATCTCTTCTATTTTAGGTATAGCTTCATGTCAGCTAAAGGCCTGAGAATCCATAAGAGTTAATGATCATTAAAAAGCTCTTGAGGTGTAATCATCTCCATGGATCCTCACTCTGACGTAATCACACGGCCACCTTCACTCCTTCCCACGACTCACTCTCCTCCAGGCCAAGAATAATGAAACCAGAACCCTTTCCTCAACCAGCTCACACTACAATGTTATAGACATGCAATGAGGTGAAGAAAAAGAAGATGCAGCTATGATATTATTGCATTTAGTACAACAGTCTACTCTCAGATATGCTCATATGTGGGAACGTCAAAGTGTTCATGAATCTGTCTTTGTGGGAACAATTATTAGGTAGTTGGTCTTTTGTATTTTGCACAATCACATATTTGTCCATTCACTGGGGAAATTAGTGCAGTTAGAAGAAAAAAAAACTCTCCCTTCACGCTGCTGAACGGACAGGCTGGAATAGATGTGAATGACAGGTGCGAAGTGGACAAAATACTCTGCACAAAACCAAAAACAATAGTCTTTGTGTTTGCTGGAGGAAGACAAACAGGTGACAAAAGAGTTTGTGCGTGACACGCTACATCAATGTCACAATGAAGTGTCTGAAAGAAGTGGTGGATGTTTGTTTTTCCTCGGATGGAATACTGGAATTACACTTAAGAGGGAAAGAAAATGAAAAGTAAATACTTTCCATCAAGAAGAGAATGAAAAAGAATTTCTATCAACATGGTGGATATTGGTTCTTCTTAGTTTTATAGGAAATGTTCCCTCCAGTCCTGTTCCATATGTGGCAAAGATAAGCATTTGTAATTGTCTTTGTGAAAGAAGGATATGGGTGTGCAGGATGTCAAAGAAGTAGTCGGTGGCCAGCCCTTGCCATTGAGCAGATCTAGTGATCTGGTTAGTGCCTTGAATTCTAATAAGATGATGGTAGTTTTGTACAGAAATTGCAAGGTGAGGATAGACCCTGACAGATCACCCCATTGCGTAATGTATATTCTGTAAAATAAATACTGTAAACATTTGTCTGGCTATATTATCAGAGTTTCAATGCACGACCTGGTGATCGCCAATTAAGGTGGCAGGTGGCTTTGTTATGCTGATGTGTCATACATCATTCATGAGATGTGCAAAGTGTCCTTCTATGATTGAACTCCTTGTATTGACATGAGTTTCTTATGTTATCTTTGCCTGTACACACTGTAACATGTCTAACATGAGGTTTTCCTATGTTGTAACATTTGGTCTAGTGTAGTAAACAGTAGGACTTTTATACATACTAATGTAACGAATATAATACCCCAAATAAGTCTGAGCTCTTAACTTGTGCAGTAGGAACAGTAGGAATGTCCCCTATGCTAACGTAACTTGTGCGAGGGGGCTTCTGTGTTTGTAATCGGAGCTGCCCATCAATAGTTTGGGACACACACAGGTAGTTTCATACTACTTGCAAGAGGTAACTTTGTGTAGTCCCGCTTAGTGCGTCACTGCTACTAGCTCACTGGAATTTCACATGTGTTGTTAGCTAGATAGAACCCACAGATTTATCAATGTGAAGCCTACTAAAAAAAGTTCTAGGAAAAGGCAGGATGTGTACCACATACAAATTTGCCTAAAAAGTAATTGTACTGGTTTTCAGCAGGTTGTGTTAACTAAAAATGTCCATATAAAAACTATCATGGCATTGTTGCAATGTGTTTTCTACCCATCTCCTACCTATCCTGTGTGGGCATCCTAATGTGGCCAACCACACACTGTAACCTCTCTAAAGAAAAAAAATATGTTAAGAGGAATATATAATGTTTGCACATGCTAATACTACACTGTAAAGAATTTCAGTAAAATAACAGTAAAATAGTGGCAGCAGAGACGACAGCATTTTACTGTTGGCGTTATCATCGTAACAGAAACATTGCCCAACAATCATCAGCACAAAGTTGATGGATAGTGACTGGACATGGAAATGGATGATTCCACTGCTTGACAGAAAATACTGTTTTATGCTGATAAATTACAGTTTACCGAACGCATTGACTGTTCATTTAAATGCGAAGAATTAATATTTAACAGTATTTTACAATTATTGTGAAATACAGAAAGATACTGTTGTAAATCCACAGTAAATTTACAGCAATTCATTAAAGAGTAAACATCTTTTTACATGTTAAGTGTATCAACACCTACTGTGTGTAACAAGTCTTTGTCACAACACTTACAGCAACACTAACTCACGCTACCCCTGGGATTTATTAGCTTTCAGTACAAAATGAAACAAGTCTGCTTTGACATAACCACCTCTAAATGGCCATCGTAAATTATCACGCATTAACAGACGCTTCTGGTGTGTAACAGTGTTGTACTTCTCCTGTAAGAGGAGTCATGTACAGCAAGAACTCAGGGACAAACATCACTCTGTCTGCTTGATTACAACAAATAAATACTACTGGGAGAGGGATACATCTTTCGTGAGAGCGTGTATCTGTGAGAGTGTCGATGAATTGGAGCAAAGAAACTTGAAACGTCAGTCTCTCTATGAGCAGCAGGGTAGCGATGGTTAGTTGCGGAACATTTTCTGACTCACTCATTCAAACTTTGTTTTACACTCTGACACACTCTCGTGACAAGCAGCTAAAATGCTGCCTAATAAATATCGCCTCCATTTTTATGCCTTCTTTGAGGTAGCCCTAATTAACCAGGCACTACATGCGCTCCCCAGTGACATATGTCCCAGCCTGAGCCAAGAATAACACTGCCCTGAGGGAGGATGGAGGATGAAGGAGGGGAAGGCGAGTGCTTTTTTAGGTGTCTAAGTTGCATGCGTAGAAATCTGCATCACATACTCTCTCTCTCTCTCACAAACTAACACACTCTATAACTCAAACACTCTCAAACACACTGTATATCTCTCT
>JBBPCS010000514.1:0-24596 GCA_037974645.1 Hollardia meadi | reverse complement strand
CACACACACACACACACACACACACACACACACACACACACACACACACACACACACACACACACACACACGTGAGCCTCCTCGAAGGGTACAGTCAGTCTCTCATCCTCAAGCTACAATCATGTCTACCTCTTCTGCTTTGACCTTTGAACGATACTGTTGGTACTACATAGCTTTTATATTTCATCCATCACAATCCTGCTCTAATGTTGCACACAACAGGATATGTGATAATTCATGACCCACAGATATAATACACTTTCTCTACCACTATACTATAACTATAGCCTCTTGTCAATACCAGATTAAATCCTGTTAGATGCATCTAAATCACATAATTTGGACATTTAAAGATCATCTCCCCTAACCTTCATGAGATAACCCGAGGCTAATCTAGAAGATAAAAATGGTTCCTAACCACTCAGATTACCTCATAAGATATCATGGCACAGTACTGTAATAGACTGACACACACAAACACATGCATCATACCTTGCAACCAGCAGCCAGAGCATAGCCTCCTCCCACCAGGATGACGATCTCCCATGGCATCAGTCTCTGGAAGTCCTTCCAGGTGATCATGGGAGCCAGCGGGTCATCTTCATCTGATGGTTTCAAACCACAGAGAAGATACCAATATAGCTGCAATGCTAATGGGGTCATCTGTTGTTTTCATTAAGAAGTATTTAATAAGCATCATACCAATAAATCGATTTGTCGTCAACATTTTTAGTATTCTTTCACTAAAATATTGTGAATTAAAAAGAAAAGTTTGGTATTTATTGTTTTTTGGTATTTACGTTTTTTAGATTTAGAGAAGAGTTTCTGCTAAACTTATTGTATTGTAGCATATAATCAACATATATGATAAGGACATTTTTATTAAAGTTTTTTGTTACAGGTCTGTTATTATTTCCCAGGAAGTTTCCAGGAAACAACCATGTAATTTGGTCCTAATTATAAGGAAAATATGCTTTTAAATGCATTTTTGCATTTCAGCTGACCTGCTGGGCACTGACTTAAGATTGTCTAGGTTACGGCATGCTGGCAATTGTATCAATTATTAATTGTACAAGTTGAACACTACGTTCTGTCGGAATATAATTAGTGCCAAATGACACAGCTCCATAAGGACTTAAAGAATTGTGGACCCAATAAATAAAGTTACTACATTTTCTTCTAAAACAGTTACTTTACATTAAAAAGGTCTGGATACAAAACATTCTGCGTAAAAGTCAAACAGTTCAAAGTCATTTTGTCCAGTTGATGTGTTTACCTCCCTGGCAGATAAATCGGCAGCTGTTAGCAGGCCTGACCTACATCTGCGTCTCTTTACAGTTACGGTGTTTTCGAGGTGAGTGGACTGATAAGTGTCTTTTGAGCAGCATGGCGAGCTGCAACAAATTTCAGACTTTTGCACTGTTTTACAAACTGTTGCTCCACCGTGGAATTGACCAGCATCTGAAGTTGTTTTTCTGTTTAAGCAGAGGTTTCTTTGACCTGTTGAAGCAATAAATCAACCTGCACAGGCTGATAACACAGACCAGAGCCTGTTGAAACAACAGCTGTTTGCTATTTGATATTGGTCGTGGCTGACTTAAGAATTGAAGTGAACAAAGCTTTCAAAATATCTCTTTTTCTTTTTGAACGAAGTCAAAAATATTTGCCTCATTTTCTAATTAAAACTCACTTTTAGATTTTTATTGTTTGACTGAAGCTTCTCTGAGTGCCAGTTGACTGAAGCAGATCACAACAACCAGCATGTGATGTGATGTTTGCACTAGCACAGTTAATATGTGAATGGTAACTGAGGTTGATTTGCAGTGCTGATCAACTTCACTGACCCCATTTACATTGGGTGAAACCCCACCCATCTGGTCCAGCGAGGAGGTAAAGCAATCGTATCACAGCTATATTTGGACGAGTGCATGGTCCTGACCTGTGTTTCTACAGCTGGAGGAGGAGGAGGAGAAGGGTCGCCTGGCAGGGATGAGGAAGAGCAGGAAGCCCAGAAGGACAGACACTGTCGCATCGGTCCTGTAGCCTTTCCTGAGAGGGAAAACACCCACAGATATAAAAAGATGCAGAAGAAGAAGAGAGAAACCTTCACATTTAACGTACAGTAAACTGTTGTTATGGTGCTGATTCCATGTGCATGCTCTCCGTCTGTGTGACACTGTGTGTTTGTGTATTTCTTACCGACGAACTGCACTACCTACCTACAGTCACTCACACCTGTCTGATCACTAGACGCTTGTTAGTGGTAACAACGGCAACTGCGGTGGTGCGTCGCAACATTATGGGCACTCACTTCTCAAAAAGGGATGTCCAGCCGGGCACAAAACCAGGCTCTCTGGTGAACCACAGCAGAGTCATCAGGACGAAGAAAATGCCGGTCACCACCTCTGGGTAGCTGAGACACACACAAACCACAAATACATGTGTGTCAGCAACTGCATAAGTGATAACGTGATTGTGCCACAATGTCATGTCTGGGTGTGTTTGAATAGAGCTGGACATTTGCAGCGTTTCTGTAGCTAAGACCACTACCAAATGGTCTTAATTCCTGATGTGTTAATAGTGTTTTTTCCAGGTTTGCATTATATTACCCCATACTTCCCAGAGGAATTGACCAAATTCCTGTGAATACAACTTTAAAAATTCCAGGGACATCCAGTTAGGAAGAAACCAGGCACGCTCTCACAGAAACAGTCATACACACCTAATGGGTCCCAGTTTTGCGTACTCCTCATGGATCCTCCTCTCTGACAGCATCTCTCTCCTGGTTTTGCGTTTCTTACTCAACGAGCATGTTTCCCTGAAGCTGAACACACAACAACAACAACGTCAACCACACGGTGACGCCATGGCTCAACGGTGTACAGACGGAGGGATTACCATGAGTTCATAATGATACCAGGTAAGAGCAGGTAAGATGTGGCTAACATAATCACAGAGTAGGTTACCATCTGTAAAATACACACTCACTTGCAGCCGAGGAAGAGGCAGTGCAGCCACAGCCAGGTGAGGACCAGCATGATGATGGCGATGGGGAAGCTGAAGATGAACCACGTGCCGAAGTTTATCACCTTCGCATCTGGATAACGACTAGAAAAACAAAGACAGAGAGATCGTTTAGGATGTGTTTGTGTGTGCAGGTTATCCTGGAACACTTATTTTATACACCGATCAGCCACAACAGTAAAACCACTGACAGTTGAAATAAATAACATTGATCATCTCGCTACAGTGCAATATTCTGCTGGGAAACCCTGGATCCTGGCATTCATGTGGATGCCAATTGACATAAACCATCCACCCAAACACCCTTGCAGACCAAGCACACCCCCGATGGCACCGGCACACCCTAATGACATTGGTCCCCCAGCAGGACAATGTGTGCTGCCACCCCACAAAAACTGCTCAGGAACAGCCCGAGGAACGTGACAAAGAGCTCAAAGTCTCGACCTGGCCTCAAAATGCCCCAGATCCAAATCTGATTGAGCTACATGGGACATGCCAATCCATGGAAGCCATCAGGGAGTGCCGTTTTGCAGGAAGGAGGGAAAAGGGCTGATGGGATATGTGGTCTTAATCTAAAGAAACAGCAGCGATATGTTAATGTGTGACCACTTTCATCGCCTGTACTGGCAAAAATGGCCCCTTATCAGAGTTTTTTCCTCCCACCAGCAGCCTACCTTGACCCTGCCTTGCCCTCAGGTGCTTGCTTTGACTGACAGCTGTTGTGCAGCAGCACAGCTGAAAGGCCACACTGATAAGAGAGTCAGTGTGAGCATCACACTCTCTGTCCAGACAGTACGATCAGGAATAACTGGTTTATGACCTGGTTTGGCATCATATATTAACAACTTAACAAAAACTTAATGGATATCTGAAAACAAAAAAAATCATGTACATGACTTACCAAGATGACGACTTCAGTGTCAATGACATATCATCGATAGAGATTCTTCTTAACCTCACAACCAAAAGTGTAATAATGGCTTAAGTGTAAATATAACTGGCATTACTAATAATGTATAAATAAAAATAAAAGGTTCTTACTGTGCTAGAATATTTTGCACACCCAGTTTCAACATCAAACCCTAACTTTCACAGTAAATGTATTTTTCCAAACTACTCCTTTGAGGGATGAAGCAGAAGAGGAGCAGTAGCAGAAGTACAAATAGTTATAATCCACTGAATTCTTTTGTGTCAGCATCTGTCAGTGATTTAATGCTACCGCCACCACCTACAGTTTTTGTATTTCCTTAAAGCTCCATTTTATAGACAGCAGGGGTCATTGACTTGTCGACACACACCATCAAACTCAGTGTGAGGCACAGATGATAGTCAAGCTTGTTATTTTATCTTGTATAAAGAAAAGAAAACCGTTGTAGAAGTCAACCGTGTGCCTGTGCAGTGTACCAGTGGTCATTCATCTTCGGCGTACTTTAAGCTCTAACAGAGCAAGAGGCTGTACAGTTGATAAAGTGTGTTTGCTCAGACATGCTTCACTGAGCTCTCAGCTGTATGGACTCTAAGTAGGGTAAAGGTGACAATCAGAGATGATGATCATGTGTGCGCTGCAGAAACAACTCCATCCAACACCATCAATGACTTTGTTTGAGTTTGATTTATGGGAAAAGGGAAGAAATAATAATGACAAACTGTGAAAGTAGCACAAAACCTGGGGACACGGAAATACTACAAAACCTATGATGTAGCACTAGTTTCTATTAAGTATAAGCATCAATTGATATAAGCCTGCAGTTTACATCCATGTCTGTCCAGACTTATAGGCTGAATCCAAATGTTCACCCTCTGGACCTGCGGACTGAGACCTTGCGCACTTCCGTGACTTGTTCACTGTCATCATGTCAAGTCTAAGAGGGAGCGAGACTGCAGGGCCGTATGAGCCGCTGATAGACAAGCCTAAAAGCTACAATAATAAAATGAACTTTGATTAAATCCATATACTATACTTCTACATATTTCCGTATCACGATATGGTTCAATATTATTTATGGCCTACACAATTCAAGTGACATTTTATTGAATTGTTTTGCACATTCATAATAAGTTATTTTTGTTTTTTTTCTCAGCAATTGGAAAACTACAATGTAACGTCCGTATTGCAATGAATTGGTGGTAATTAAATGGACTGGAAGAAATGTGGGTTCTGGACGGCCCTCGGCAGTTGCAGTGTTGCCCATGTATTCATGTAGTAGGTTTCTATTTCTCCATTTCTGTTTGCATTGTTGTCACATTGTTATTATTTTCCTTGAAGATATTTGCTTCTGTGTAAATTTCTTTTGGGGAAGCTTCTATTTTGTTACTTGTCTTTTTATTGCGTGACCTTCGACATTGTGACGATGTCACTTCTTGTGTGTGTGCTTTGCTGAGGAGAGAGAGGTGTGCATGTAGATACCTGGGAATGTGAAGTTGCTGTACTGATTATACTGTGTTTGACACAGAGAGAGAATAAATTCCTCCAGCTGGCAAGGTAGCACACACAGTATGTCTACGTCTCATTCTTCATAATACACACACACACAGCGAAGAGATCGTAGCAGGATGTTGAGGCAGGCCACACTAGCTACACAAAGGCCATGAAGTCCAGACAGAGGACTGGTAGAGAGCTTTGTCACACAACATGCAACAAGCTCAATATCAGCAGAACCAAGAACCGAGTCAAATTCATTGCATGTGTTCACATGCTTGGCCTTGACTCTAATAGAACACGAAGAAGCTACAAATTTTAGAATGTGGATGTTTCACACACGTGTTCATGGCTCCAGTTATCAGCTTGGAGGCATAAAAATGTGGAAACTAAATGCGAACATACCCCCTACTTTAAAGCTACATAACAGATTTTTTTGGCCACATGTGAGCAGTGCAACATGCTGTAAGCACAACATTAACATAGTAACATAGTATCACTTTATAAAGTTGCTATGATGAACGTGCTAACAAACAGTTGTCTGTTTGCTTTTTTTCAAGCCCTCTGGCTTTTAGCTCTTGTTTGGTCTCCACCAAATGCTTGGACTTGTTGCTGGTCTCGGTAACATCACTTTAGGATTAAAACTACAACTGCACACTCAAACCTACATGCACACACAAGCAGAATCAAAACCTGACCTTTGTCCAACAAGCTGCGATATGAAGGAGGCCATTCTGCCGGGCTTAGTGCTGCGACTGGAGGAAATCGGCTCTCGGGGCTGTGGAGGCTAATTAGTTTGATCTCAAACCCTGCCTGCCCGCAGACACTGAGTTAACATGAACTGTTTCAGTCTGACCAGCACGGCAGCCAAGAAATCAATCAAGCTGTAAATGTGTTGAGATGGTGTCTACAGGCTTCCTGAGCCAATACCGAACCAAACTATCTGCCTGATACCACTTCTTAAAGCTGCTTTAACATTAGTTTGCACTGTCAGCGGACGTATGGGAGATTTTTAAATCATCACACAAGTGAGTGTGTGTTGCACACGTGTACCTACGTGTTAAACTGCTCAGCAAAGATGAGGTTGGTTGACGTGCCGGTGATGGTGATGAGACCGCCTATTGTGGCAGCGTAGGTGATGCTGAGCGACAGGCATTTACAGATCATGCGATCCCTCTTGGTGGGATACTGGGAGTCTCTCCTGGCCTTCACCCGCTTCACGTTTGGGATTTCGACCGCAACCTAAGAGAGAGTGAGGGGAATACTGTAAATGAATGGAAAATGTTACTGTCGTTAATTGGCCGTAACGGGTAAGAGAGTTTCTCATTGTTGTTTCCAGCAACATTCACGTCACTCTTCAACCTCTAATAATCTGCTGGAGTGTGTTCCTAACCTGAGGCAGGTGTCCATTGGTGTGTCTGTTGGACTCTTGGTTAGAGATTGGCTTTAGACCCAAACCATTAACCTCCCCAGTCTGGACCTGAGAACAAGAGAAAAAAAACACAACTAATTTATTTATTTATTTTAAATTTCTGTCTACTTGGCAGAAAAGCTTTTACAGGTCTCACCTCACTTAGTGTAGAGAGCTCCTGTTTAGTACAGTCACTGCTGGAGGGAGAAAAAGTGAGGTTACCACCAGTACTGATCAAATGGATGAGACACAATTGCTGAAATGTATTAAAAAGGGGTTAAAAACAAAACAAAACAAAAAATAGCAATTTGATACAATTTGATGATTTGAAAAACAATTTAAATGATGACAAAATATGTGCAGGCCTCATAGATTTTCTAAAGTTTTACAAGATTTGCAGGTGGTACAGACATATTACTAATCACATGACATCATTGTCAGATTGGGTTGTGGACAGAAGCTCATCTTCCCAGCCTGTGCAAACTGCAGTGATCAAAGACAAACACAGCTTTCTTGGTTGGTTCTAAATCTTTTGCCAGTGCTAATTCACAAAGGTTCAATTGAAGTATGCAGCCAGCCTCATGTTGTCCCAGTCGAACTCCTCAGAGGTGAAAGTAAGTGTGTGAATTGGGAGTTGAATCACCTGTAATTGCAATTGGGAAGAAGTGCACACAATATGTGCTCACACAAACATACACATACCTATCATTGCGATACAGCAGCTCTAACTGTTTCTTGTCCAGGTTCTCTTCTTTGTCTGAAACAGCTGCAGACAACAACATTCATCATAAATGTGTCGGTCGTTGCTGCATGTTACCCTACACATTATTTATCTCCAGTCTAGTGTGAATATTGGTGTATTTATTGCTACCAATGTCTGTCTAATGTCAAAGGTTTTTTTTCTGCACAGAAGCTTGTATAGTTCCGTGACCTCCCCGTGAAGAGCCAGACGTACCGCTGTCATCTTCGGGGGCCTCAGCGGTTTCAGAGTCGTTGTGGCTGTCGGCCAGGCCGGTGCAGATCAGCTGCTGCAGGACGGCCTCGGCTATGGGCATCACCATGGCTGTGGTGGACGTGTTGCTGAGCCACATGGACAGAAACACTGTGCAGCACATGAAGCCCAGCACCAACCTGGACGAGAGAGAAGTAAATTGATTGATGTGAGTGTTTTTATATTTCTGTTAACTTGTTACACAGTTCAACAAGTGTAAGCTTCAGATCTTGTGAGTAAGGACATTTTGGACAGATCTCACTCTCAGTTTTGGATTTAGTGTTTTATTTTGTGTGTATGAAAAGGTCCTTTTAACTGAATGTGTGAAAGTGGGTGCCTGTGCTGCTCACATGCCAGGCTTGGCCCCTGCAATCATCACCATGCGCAGGGCGATGCGTTTGTGCAGGTTCCACTTCTCTATGGAGGCTGCCAGGCAGATGACTCCCATCAGCAGCAGAGTGGTGTCCTTACAATACTCTGCTGCCACCTAAACACACACACACACACAAATGTTTCTATAATTTCAAAATATGTAACAACTTTTTTAGTATGGTTAATGGCACAAGATTATAGTGGAAATATAGACAACTTTTTTGCTTAAAATTATCAGCATTAATTTTGATTGCACAGTGTAATGACTATAGAAAAATGACACCATCCACGTTTAAATTGGTTCCCTATAAATCTGACTTTAGCTATGCTATTCTGTCTGCCACCAGGCATGATTTTTCCTCGAAAACCGAAGGCTCAAATTACAGCACAAAGGAAACGCATAGCAATTGCGCAAATGAAACAGGAACAGGATTTCTTTTCCCCGGTTGCTATCCCCAGGAAACAATGGAATAACTGGAGTATCTGTGGAAACTGTATCCTGCAAAAGAAAATTGTCGGAGGAGGCAAAGAAGTAAGAAAGAAGAGGTAAACAAGACTGAACGGACGGGCATTCACTGGATGGCGTGAGCTCCGGTGTTCTGTTACCCTGTCGATATATGTTTCCTCTTATCACCAGGACTTGAGAGGGTTCAAAGCATCAGTAAGTAACATAAACTGCCTACTTAACCGAGCTGCTAGCAGTAGCCATGTTGCTAATGCTAACGCCAACTAACGCTAGTGGCCAGAAAACAAATCAGGAGATGCTAGCATTAGCAATCGGGTTGTCGTCACAATAATACCACTTGGAAATGGGGGAGTCGGGGGTTAAAAAGTTGTCTGTTTCCACTGTAAATTTAGGAACAAACAGCATGAGATCTGAGGAGACAGGAAGGAATGACGGGGGCATTTTTCTTTTCCCTCCTTCACCCACTTCCCTACTTCCCCCCTCCTTCATTTGGATCAGCACTTACAGTTTGCCATTTGTTCTTTTTAATCTGCTCTACTTCCCACCCGCAGGGTTCACGGCTTCACAGTGTTGTATAAGCCCGAGTCTCCTCACCTCTCACCTAAAATCTGCTGCACTTCCTCCTGCTGGACATGTCTTCACTCTCTCTCCTTCATAATGACTTTAGAAATGGTTAAAAAAAAAAGAAATTTAAAAAAAAGAAGGAAAAATCACCTAAAAGAGCAACTTTCCTGACTGCCCTGATAAATATGAGGTGCACTCGAAAAATTACAACTTCAACAGAATATAATAATGGCACTACTAAAGCAATTTCTTTGTTTATTGAGGTTCTGGAAAAAGAAGCAGACACGTTGACTTGACTTGACTAATATTTCTATTTGAAATTAGAGAAATAGCAAGCAGTAACTGTAGCTTAATCATTTTCAAGGAGCTACAGAATGGATAAAAAAATAGTCAAGAAAAGGATTAAACTATTTAACTCACTCATGACTAATGTAAGGTCTAGAGCTGAGATTAAGTTCCAGGTTTGACGGACACAGAATAAATACTGCAGTACACTGTACAACATAAAGACTGGTTGTCTGTCCCTCACCATCAGTATCAGTGATATATTTAGAAACCTTGTTATAATTTAGATTTACAGCCAACAATCAGTAGTCACATTTCCGGGGTCATTTCCCATAAATTTCAACATTATTTCTTTGGTCTTAAGAGAAACTCAGAAGAATTCTTTTTTTTTTTAGAAAATGACAAACCAGATTACATATGGGCCTAAGTTTATACTGGTGCTGTTCCAATCACCACTTAGAGTAAGTGAACATGTACAGTAAATTACAGCGGATAAGTCAAGAACTGCATGTATACAAAGTGCAGGCATTATGCCAGTACTTAGTGGTTCCACTTGGGAAAGAAGGGGTGTTAGGGGAGACTGGGAGGACGATAATAGACGTTGCATAAAGCTTTGCTGGCATATTTGCAGAACACCATCACAAGAGGCTTACAGCAGTGTTAACAGGCCGCTTTGTCACTGTTTGTCACATGAGGCGCACAGCTCGCTTTTTATGTAATGCTGATAAGTAAGGTGAGGAAGGGGAGTGAGTGTAATGGAGAGGAAACTTGTACTAGTATAAAAAGGAATGACACCATCAGCAGTCATCAGCACTCAAACCAATCAAATTTGACCAGGGCGGAGCAAACAGACCTGGGATGATGATGGTTGATGAAGTGTTTGAGGGGCTGCATGTAGGCACGTTTAAATGCGTGTAATCAGAGAGGAAATAACACCGAGAATCATCAGTGGGATAATGATGATGAGTACCTGGTTAATGGGGCTTTTTTACCCGCTCCATACAGTCATGGCTGATAAAACCATTTACAGCTGAGTAATGACAGCTCTGGCTTACACTGACACGTAATACGATAAGTAACACTGCATCATAAAATCTTAATGGGAACTTACATGCATCCGAGAACCCTTAATCTTATGTAAAAGCATACAGAAAGATGCAAGTGGATCAGAGGTCACGAAACATACTCAGAGTTCGGAGCACCTTTCACCCATTTACTTCCTGATCTGGACTTACTGTATATCCGCATATAAAGCAATCTGATCAGCTGACTCTTATTACCTGCACAGTCACACAGCGTCACGACGGTATACCCCAGCATTCACGGCAGTTCCTGCATTGCTGTTAAGCCCTATATGGTTTACCGCTTGCCCGAAATAATGTGAAAAAATGTTTCTCTCACTTTTCCACCTTATGTAAATATGTAAATAGAAACATCAGTGGAACAGTTTTGTAAGTACACCATTCAAACATATAAATTTCAGCCTAGGCTTATCTAGATTAATTCTCTGTATGTGGGTCTAGAACAGTCGTCTCTTCGTCGTCTGCAGTTGGTACAAAATGCAGCCGCTTGTGTTTTAACTGGGAAAAGAAAACGTGATCACATAACACCAGTATTGGCCTCCCTTCATTGGCTCCCTGTCCGCTTCAGGATTGATTTTAAGATTCTGTTGATTGTTTTTAAGGTTTTAAATGGGCTGGCGCCTCCTTATCTGGCAGATCTCTTGCATTGTCACAATCCAGTGAGAGCACTGAGGTTGACCAACCATGTAATTTTGGTTGTTCCGAGATCTAGGCTAAAAAACAGAGGCGGCCGAGCGTTTGTGGTGGCTGCTCCTATTCTCTGGAATAGTCTACCGTGTCATATAAAAACTGCTCAGACCCTGGACACTTTTAAATCACTGCTGAAGACCCACCTCTTCTCGCTGGCTTTTAATTCAAACTGAGACCTTGTTTTCATTTTCTATTGTGCTGTAATTCTTGTATTATTACAATGTTTATTCTTTTCTTTTATTCTTAGTTGTTATTTATTTCTATATTTGTTAAATTTTTTTTGTATCTTAACCTGTTTATCACTATGGTCAACTGTGGTTGTTGTAAATGTGCTATATAAATAAACTTGACTTGACTTGACTAGATTAAGGTCAGTGGAGTTTATTACTGGCAATGGATACAGACCAACTGTACAAAACTTGCTGCCTATATTAGAATAACAATAACTGCTATTACTGCTGCTAAAATCAAAAGGTCTCCGTGTCGCACAATGCAGCAGGCTCCAGTTGTTTTGTGTGTCTGTTGTGTTAATGCTAAATAATATACAATATACCCCGAGTATATTATGCTTTAAAGCTACTGGTGCTCCTGCTTTAATGCAAATGTTTAAGCTAACTGTGTGCATTTAACTAGTCACGCTCACTGCTGTAGCCTGATGAAGAGAGACAGAAAAGAAGAAACAACTTACAAAAAAAATTACTAAAAATTTGTCAGGTTGAAAAAAAAACCCACAATTAAGAATGTATGCTAATTTTGGTCTGTGTCTCCAGGATGTTTAAATGGTAATAAAATATCAATGTTATGTGTGTGTCATCATATTTTGTACCTCTTCTGTCTTAATGTGGCCAAAAAACCCCAAAACAATTAACACAGCTTTAAATTTGTGGAGTTGTAAGAAACTGAGCCAATTACAACCATTGACATAGATAAAGATGGACGACGCATCTTCACTTTCTCCCACTGTACAAAAATGAAGCCAAAATATCCCAGATACGAGCGCTGCCATCTCGCGCTGGTGACACCATTTGGAGCCAGAGTCTGCACAGTAGTGATTGGGCCGCAGAGTCAATCGTGGTGTTTCGCCCGTTTTTATAGCATCAAATAACTAATTAAAACCAAGCTGATCAGAAAAATGAACACCTGAACATACATCAGCGTGATAATAACTACCTAAGATGACAGAAATTATCTTTGGGAAAAATTTATTTAAGGTGTACTTTGATATTTTAGTTTAGCCCATGTCCTACTTGATATCATTGAGGGGGGGGAGTTTATGACATATACTGCAGCCCACCACCAGGGGGCAATGGAGATCTTTTGGCTTCACTTTTGGGGAGCTCTCATGTCGTCCATCTTTGGATACACTCAATGGTTACAACATGCTAGCTGATATGACATTTCTTTGGAGCCAAAAATGGTAACATAAAAAATTAACATTGTTAATAGACTATGTCACATTTTGTCTAACTAGACTGATGGTCCTTCCCTTTACCTTTTAGTTTTATCCGACATTAATTTACTTGAGGATGGTTCATTATTGATTCATTATGTCACTCAAGGTGAGTTTAGAGATCATTTCAGCCTCTGAGAGATTTTTGCAGAAGTAAAACTCCAACCAAGCAGCTAACAATACATCGAGACTTACCTCGCTGGACTTTAGTACCCCAAAGAGCGGATAGAGGAAGGCGGGTACTAGAGCAGCAGCACCCAGGGGAACAGCCTCAGACACCCAGTAGACTGCTGTCACCATCAGCACGTACGCACAGCATGCCTCCTATAAGAAGGAAAACACTTTGACAATATAAGACTCATACTTCTTTTTTATTCTAACTGCAGTGACAGCAGTCACTAACAGCAGTGAGCACTTACACAAAAACAGACATTTAAAACAACTTTTTCTACATATTTAAGCTAGCTTAGCTTATAAAGTCTGGAAGCAGGGAGGAAAAGCTTGCCCGGTTCTGTCCAATGATGAAAAAATAAGCCTACCAGCACCAATAATTGTGACACGTTATCTCTCATTTATTAATACGTACAAAGTGAAAATAGAAAAAAACAGCAAGTTGTGATTCATTTTACAGGAGGTTAGGAGCAGATTTTGTTTGGAGAGAGCCAGGCTAGCTGTTAACCCCTGCTTCCAGGCTTAATGCGGATGAGAGAGGTATCAATTTTCTCATCTAACATATTGAGTCATATTAAGAAAGGCTGAGAAACGGTTTAAAAGTGATACCAGAAGCATGTTCAGCTCCTGGCTCAAGATACACACAGGTTTGAGTACATACACAGAAATTTGCATGTATCCTCACATAGAAAACCAACATTCATGAGTGCACACACAAATGCACACCATGCTCTCTTAGACTCTTTCAATAGTAGTACATTATTATTATTATTTAATATTCTATCATTAAATTTTTTTATGACGTGCGTGTGGCGTTATCGGGACAGTGTGAAGTGTGGTTATACTCAGTTTTAAACTGGGCTGCACACTCTCCCCTCTCTCTCACACATACAAACACACACACTTATGTTGCATTAATCTGGTTATGGTTATATAATATCGACATAGCCACACATACAGCTCTGTTGCAAAACCAGCAACCAGCTTAGTGACACGCTCTCCAACCTTAAAATCTAAAGAGTAATCTCATGACATTAGCTAAGACCTTAAAAAAATTACCAACACTTTCAATAACTCACCTTTTACATTAAACCCCAAATTCAAGGATATGTCTTTGCAGTTGACAAGTTGCAGAAAATACTTAATACTGGGGACAATATAAGTCAAGAAAATATAAAGCGTGAATCGACACAAAACCTGTTTTAAACAGTGGTATTTCACGTAATACTTGGATGTAGTGTTTTACATGTTAACTTACCCCCCACATGAGTATTAAACATATGCAGTTCTGCCACATGCTGTGTGAGCTTGTAGTACTTTTATGTAAGAAGTGTGAGCTTGTAGTGCTTTTATGTAAGAGGAACAGTCAGTATAACATCTTGCCAGTAACAGGCCAGTTAATCTAAAATTAATAACCCCAGAGGGGGAAGAATTAGCCACAGGGCTCCAGGATGAGGCATGTCCAAACCTGTTCAGACCTCACAGCCATTCAAACCATGGATTGAAATCACTTACTTTAATATAATAAATTACCTGCCACATGTGATTCATAGGTCCCCAATAAGCTTTCTGCATCTCAGCTCTCTACTGTTTAAATTTAAAGTTAAGTTTAAGTTGTAAATGTGGGAAGTGATGTGACGACTTAAGGTACATAAAATAAGACTTTCCATTCTAAAGAGCCAGAGCCATTCTAAAATGTTATTATAAATGAAACCTGATGATGCTTTCAGAAAAACACTTAAAATATATACCGAAGTAGCTCCAAATGCCATCGACATGTAGCTGTAACCAAACTATAAATTTACTTTTTCCTTGAAGGGAAAAAAACCTGAAACTTAATGGTAGACCATGGGCCTAAAGAAAACACCTATTGCTGTGAGGGTTCTGTTTTGTTTTGGTGGTGTGCCTCTGTTTCTCTCCCTTCTCTCTCTCTGCTCTCCCTCTCCTGCAGGGCACGTGTATGGCAGGGGGCGTGGCTGCTCCTCTTGCGGCTGCAAGAGGCACACCTGATTCCACTTCACTGATCATCTGTCTATAAGACATTCACCCTCACTCTTCCTGTTGTCAGATTATCCTAGTTGGTTTCCTATGCTGTCTCGTCAGTCTCTAGTGATCTCTTCCTCGTGTTTGACCAGATTGGTGATTATCGTTTTTTTTTGCCAGAACTGCTGTAATTATCAGATCGTTTATCTGCTCTTTTTGTTATCACTTTTCAGATTATTATCTGCTCTTTTTGTTTATTTAATTAAATTCGTTGTTATTTCGCCAAAACCTTCGTCAGTCTCTGCTTTGGGGTCCTAACCACAAACTGAACTGTGACAATTGCATTGTATTGTTAAGATGCAAAATGGTACTAGATTCCAAGTTCCCTTAATTGACTGCCTTCCTCTGTGTGTATCACTCTGCAGGATGATCCAACATATTTAAAGAGCATTTTTACTTTACGAAAAATAAAAAAAACCTGCATAAACATCAATTAATGTTAAAAACATTTTTTAAAAAGGAATCTTTATTTTTTCCCTCTGAAAGTTATGGTTAATCAAACGATGGGCTGGCTTTGACAGCCCTGATCTGGATGGTGTGTCAAAAATCTATCTCTGAAAGGACTTCACTATAAGCTGCTTCTGCTATCATCTACAACATGGAAGACAACACTTGGGATGTTCACTGATGTTTGCAGATTCACGTGAGTGTCATAGATTATTAGAACAGGACCAGAGTCCAGAGTCATGCTGGCAGCTATGAGGCTGGACTTAACTACACATGCCACAACTACACTTGCTTTGAGCGAAATGCTAACATCAGCATGCTTACTTGGTCACAATCACATATGCCGATGTTAAACAGATATAATGTTCACAATGTGCACCATCTTAGTTTAGCAAGTTAACAGGCTAACATTTGCTTCTTAGTAATAAAGTACAGCTAGGCTGATGAGAATGTCCTTAATTTTGCAGTTATTCAAGTTATTAGGATTCATCGTATGGGATACATAAATGTCTGTACAGAACTTTAAGGCAATTCATCCAATAATTGTCACGATATTTCAGTTCAGTCAAATAGCAGAGCGACTGACCAACCATCTTGAAAGCAATGCCATTAGCATGGCTAAAAGTCCCAACCAACACCGTGGCTACAACACTAATAAATTCACACCAATAAAAACTCTCAAAAGAACACAACAATCTGTCTGGTGTTCACACCAGATAAAGGGGAGTTAAGGGGACATTTTCCTGGATAGACCACCAAATTAATGCTGCTGTGGCTTAACATTGGTTTGGCTTTCATTGCACAGGTTGTCGCTCTAAGGCTACATTCATCATGCTGGCCAAGGTGTTCAATATATATTGTGCATCCCTAATTGGAAAGATTAGATCCCATGTGACCTGTGTTGTTCACACTGTTAACATGAAGACACAGATCTGAGTCACATATGAGCAAGAAAATCTGATTTGGGCCACTTGTGCTGGCAGTCTGAATGTAGCCGAAAACCACAACCTCTGCTCCTTTCAGATGCTCTGTTGTGGATTCAACTTGACAAGAGACAAGCGGCATTTCCAGGCATTAAGCATGGCTGTTGGATCAGGTCAAACACAGTACAAGGTGGTTGGGTTCATATTCAAAGAGGGCCTTGCCAAAGAAAGTGTTACAACAATTTAAATCTTCTCAGAACACGTTCACATGTGGTAAACAAAGACATCTAAACAAAAGACAAACTGATCTTAATCTACAAAACATGCAGATTAGTCAAAAGTTGTTCTTACTCGTTAGCAGCTATCTGCCTGTGTCTTTTTACAGTTGGAAACAGTTGTTTTAATCAGCATGTCTGTCTCAGCATTCAGAAAACGTGAGATAATTAAGAAACCTCATAATGGGATTAAGTGTTTAACTGTTGATATGTCACACTGAGAAGAATGAAAACCGGAAAACAAGAGGTGACATAGGGAACTAACAACAAATGGACAGATAAAATGAGACAAACATAGATGACTAAATAAACAGAGAGGGTAATGGTCTGACTCAGCAGTCACTAATCATTGACTATTGGTCTCTATCGGAAAATAGTTGCCACACAAAGATTTAGAGCTCAGTCAGATCGTCAAACGTTCATCTGTGCATGTTTTTCGCTGTTGTAGTTTTGCAAGTCAAAGCCAAAATGCTGGGTAAGCAGAGAGGCAGGAATCACTGAGTGGATGATGCAGCCTCTGTGATAACCAAACTTTATACCGAAACGTGTCAAGGAGCAGACGTCAATACATGCTGGTATTCTAATGGGGGGAAGCTTTTGTTTGCTTTCGGGTCAAACCTAATTTTTGCAGTGGGTTTCCTTGTCAGAAATAAGCAGGCTAACAAGTAAAGTAACCACAAAAAAAATACAAACATATTTGGAAAACAAGTCACACAGTGTGGTGACATAATGTTTTAAAAGTATATCAACTTTTAGCTAGCTGCAAATTGTGATTAAAATCTACAGACACTGCATAACTCCATACTGAGAAATGAGGAACGGGAACACCTATGATGGATCGTGACCACAGAGAATGGCGGTAGTTTGTACTTTATTTTGAGAAAAATGTATGATATAATCGAGATATGACTGCAATACAGAATTATCAGAGCTACATTAGCTTTCAAAGTGAATACTAAAAGCTAGATGGCTACTTTTTTCCTCTTGTACACTAGTTTTGTCAGGCTACCAGTACAATAATTTGTATTACAATGTTGGCTTCAAGGAACACAGAGTTTCTTTTTAAAGCCACAAAATAGATCTACTAGGTGTGTGACCGATGCAACACACTCAACACTCAGACACAGCTCTTTTCTAAACTCCACGAAAAACCTGGTCTCAACCACTAGGTCACAGAACACCGTCCAAATTAATTTGTAAGAATGCATTTCATTTGTTATTGATGTGATTTTGATGTGATCTGTCTGTGGCTGGCAGATAATTGACAGTATTAAATAAGTTCTTTAGTTTTCCTCTGATGGAGTCAAAGTGGTTTCAGGGAGTTTTGTGTCTAAATGAGGGTCTAGAGGGAAGTTTTCATCAAACCCTGACAGCTCTACAGCTGACAGGCCAATTTCTGTCTCGACATGTAACAGAAGCTCATTGATCATCTCATCAACTCCCTGTTATCTGTGGACAGTGCAGGAGATGATTAGTATTTAGAAAACAAAAACAAAAAAAACACAAACACACACACACACACACTGGCTTAAGGACTCCTGATATGGCAGATTAGGTCACAGCTAAAATCTGTTCTCACTGCACCAATCAGCAAAGGGCTAAATTAGTTTTTTAACTGACAAATAACAAACACTCACACACACACACACACACAGGTTTGCAGCTTTCCTTCTTAGGACATTACGCTGATTTCTATTCATTGTGGATAGCCTAACACAAACCCTAACCTAAATTCACACCTTACCCCTAAACCTAACCAGGACCACAGATATAATGTTTTGCCTCATTAAGACTGTGCTTTGATCTTCATGAGGGCTACTGGTCACGACAAGGTCGATGTTCATACAAGACAAGGTCCCCAGTAGGTAACATAAATGTGCATAAGCACACACACACACACACACACACACCCATATACTGTATATATACACAAAACCACCATAAATAAAAGTGAACACATACAAAGTGCAGCGTAAAGCCCTAAAATCTGATCTATTTTTTATAAAATAAGGTCCAAAAACTCTACGGATGTTTTTTTGTAAATCAGTGAGACTCAGTGAGACAGTGATCTTGAGTTGGGATACTACATTAAAAAAGATTTATTTTTAAATTTTGTTAAAGATATCTAATATTTCTGGCACACAATCTAAAATGCTTTTTATATTTAACCTATTGCTTGTGCAGTGTACATCTGTCCAACAGTAGTATAGTGAAGGTTCATCGACACATGTAAATGTGGTTTGTCAGGTCATGTATGATGGGGACAATGGACCAGAGTAACTTTACAGCCATGCCAAATGCGTCAGCATGCTAACATGCTCACAATCTAGCGTTTTAGCATGCTAACATTTGCGAATTAGCACCAAACACAAAGTACAGCTGAGACTGATAAGAATGTTGTCAGCTTTTAAGTTATTTGGTACATAGAAATTTTGACTTGATGATGGTGCTAGGTAAAAGTTAAAGATCTAGTGTGTGGGATTTATTGGCATCTAGCAGTGAGGTTGCAGACTGCAACCAAATGAATACCCCTCGCGTTATCCTCCCTTTCCAAGTGTGGAGGAGAACCTATGGTGGCTGCTAATAACATGGAAACATGGCGGTACAACATGGCAGACTCCATGGAAGAGGACCTGCACCCGCTGTAGATTTGAAAGGCTTATACTAAAGTAATGAAACACAATGATTCTTATTTTCAGGTGATTATACACTAATAAAAACATTGTTATGAATATTTTATTCCATCTCTGCCAATAGATGCCCCTAGGTCCAGTCACAAGTCACAAATATTAACCTCATGGTGGTGCAAGAGGGAAAGTCATGAAATTGAAGTCTGTACAAAGTCATTAGTATTCATTCCCTGAGGACCATGGATGGTGTACTCACCTCTGTTCTACAGCCTAACTACTCAACTGCTTTAATTTATATGGGGAAACAAAAAGGCACAAGCATGTCTCTGATGAGCACTATGCATATCTGCCATTGGCTTTACATTTCTCTCTGTGACCTGGCCTGACTGCATCCAACAGATGTTCTGTTCCGCTGCAGCTGGACACAGTACCACTCCAAACACACACACTCAAACACACTCTCGCTCCGAACGCCTGCCACATTCTTGCGCAGCCTGGGGTCCCTTGTGTCGTAAGGGAGCCACGTGGGGGCCAAAATCCAGCGTTGGGGTAGGTTGATTATGTAACTTAATTGCTTGGATTGTTTCTTTCTTCTTCTTTGTAGAGAGGTTTTTGTTCTTTTATTCTTTCTTGGCCTTATCCCGCGCCTCCTACTCGCACCAAACATCCACCAGTCCTGACATAACAGCAAGGCTCCTGGGCGACAACATGATTGGTTGACAGACAGCTTGTGAGCACATAACGGCTCCTTTAAATATATTAATGGTGTTATAAGAAGCACAAATAACACTAACACAGAAGATCTTATTTATAACACATAAACACACACCTACCACCACTCTTGTACCATTGTTGTTTGAGATGGTGGTTGTTTAGCAACTTCCTTATTTAGCAAATGTTGTAAAAAAAACAAAACAAAACAACAGAAAACATGACTGAAAGTTAAAATTAATGGTGTGTTAATGAAGAAACAAACATCCGTCGCAGGTTTAAATGTTTTTATGTAAACGTCAATCATGTCTTGAATGTCATGTGCAACATTGTATAAGCGTTGATTAAAAACGGTATCACTGTGTGGAAAGGTAATGTTTAATTCATAACGACGAAGAAATTACTATCTGCCTGTTTTTATATTGTTTTAAAGTAGTGAACATTGACAGTTTCATTAAACAAAATCATATTAGATGAATGAACATGTACACATAAATATGTGTGAATTTGAACCTAGCCCCAGTTTGTGTCGCTTATGAATTGAGTCAAAGCGGTAAGCATCAGTTTCTCCCAAAAATAAATACATGTGTACGTGTGTACATGTTATTTAGCATTAAAGTATATAATAAAAGAAAGAAAAATATATACAGTACCAATATAACTGATAAAAAAACTTAATTTCCAACTATCATCTTTGTTTGGATTAAGAAATAAAGAGCCTAATATAAATTCAAAATGTTTCTTTTTTCATTGAGCAACATACAGGATATTTTTTATCTTTAAGATGATCAATAAAGTCTTTCAGGATTCTGGAAACGGATTCAGTCCAATGCAACAGCAGCAAGAGTGGTTAAACCACCTTCTGGGTTTGATCGAAGAAGTATTTCTTTTTAAGAGAAACGGGAGTGTCCACTTGGGACCAGACTGTGGACTGTAGGAAAACATTCTGAAAGGACGTTCTGAAGCATGAATATTGGTGTACAGCTCATCACCATCTTTGTAAGTTACTGGAGCCAGAAAACTTACTGTAATCCCAGGATATGATGCAGCAGTAGGTGCTTTTCACAGGAGATCATTTAATCTGGCACAATTGAGAGAGTTTTAGCTTGCTCCTGATATTTAATCAGACAGACACTGAGCCTCACTGGGATTCGTAGCACAAATAGGCATTCTCTATGGGCCCCTCTTCAAATCCATGGCTATTATGTGTGTCCTCCTCGCGAGGCCCCTTTTCCCTCACAGTACTACGCCCTTGCTTTAACTAAAAGCAATCCTGTCTTAATTCCAAAATCCTTCATAAACTAACAACAGACAAACTTGCCAAACTGCAACAAGACATTTCATCTTGAGTCGAAATGATGCAACAAGAAGCCCCCGTACAAATCTCACCTGACATTTCTACATACTATCAACCAGTAGCAACCCCTCCACAAATCTTTATCTTAATATGTCATTTAGTCTTCAAGGCAGCTGCTCAGTGTCCTGGAAACACAGAGCAACACATTTTATTGAACCAGGTGAGTTCCTGTAAAGATTGGACTTATGCAGACTGAGATAATCCTATTATTTCTGATGCAACTTCACTTGTCTGAGGCATTCTCTGAAAAATGAACAGATTTCTCCTTCTTTTCAATGGCTCTCACAGCAAACAATTAAAGTGAGCAAGAGCCTCAATGTGTATGGAGTTGTTCCCTCTGCTCTCCACCCAACCCCCTTCTCGCTGTTCTCCATCTCATCAACACGTCGCGACATCTCCTCTCCACACACACAGCTCAGCTGATGACCGGGACCAGCCTTCATCAAAAGCAGACAGTGTGCCTTTTGATTGATTCTCTCTCTCTCTCTCTCTCTCTCTCTCTCTCACACACACACACACACACACACACACACACATACACATACACCAAAATCCCATTATCACACTACAGCCATTAGCAGCAACTTGGAGGGACATCAACAGATGATTTGGATTTGTTTTGTTTCCTGCTGTATCTGATGTTTTCGAGGTATTTATATGGTTTGTTGATATATTTAATAATGCCTAACTAAATAGTTCATTTTGAATAAAAAAACCAACATTCAGCATGTATGCTACTTTAATGTACAGTATGTTGTAGTTTTTGCTATTTTGTTGTGTCTCTGTCACACCACTACAGGAACTTAGTGTGTGCATGTTTGTAAGACTTTATCCATTTGTATTCTTATAAGACCTTATATCTTTGAAATGTTTGTTTAAGTGGTACTGAGTAATTTACTGGCTTTGTCACACTTATGATATTTATATATATTAGATATTCTTAATTTATAATACAATAGCAATACATTTCCCTCACAGTGAAAAGTAGTTTAACAGGTTTAGTTTGTCATATTCAATCTCCCTTAAATTCCATCATACGTTTGTAGTGTGCTCTTATTTTGAAAATCATGACTTTTTAGCAAAAATTAACTACTGTTTCTATACTTATAATTATAAAATAAAAACATTTAATTTTGCTTGTACTCACGCTGGTGGGGTGGATGAGCGGCAGGGGAAGCAGGGACAGTGGGATGAACACCACGACGATCAGCTTCCTCGCCTTCCACAGCTTCCTGAACAGATCCATCCTGGCTGCGGCCTCTAGCCTCATGGGTGACCCGGGGCTCTGGTTCGGACCGGCCACAACTCAGCAGAACCGGGTGTGAAAGTCACAAACCGGCCGACAGTAAAGTCTCAAACCACCTCCCACCGTGGAGGGCCGGAGGAAGGAGAAAGAGAAGGAGGGCAGCGGTCTCCTGGGAGCGCGAACAGTTTAACTTTGGCTGTGCGCTTTTACGCACACACCGTGGCAGGTGAGCGGACCTGTGTCTCTGTGAGGTGAGTGCCTGAAACTCCTTTTTCAAATCTGAAATTTGACTAACACGTGTTCGAGTCTCGTGCAATGCGCTACAAACCCTACAAACAATCCCTGCCCTCCTCCTCCGGGGGTTTGATGCTGAGTGCAGCATCAGGTGAGGCTGCCGGCACTTTTATCAGCCTGGATAGGTATGCTAATTAATCACCACTTTGCCCCGCCCTCTCAGGCTGCGTTTCGGCCAATCAGTGATGAGTTAAGTTTGCACAAGTGCGTGGGTGTGTGCGTCTGCATGTAGAGTTTTTTCGTTAGAATAGTTGGGATGCCATGGAAAATGGAATGCTCCACTTTAATAGATTAAGAGATAGCATTACAAGATAAAATAGCAGATAAAGTGCTATGAAGTTTGATTTTTTTTGTAATTTTTTTTTGTTTTGTAACATAGTTAATTAATGGTTTAAATTAATTATAAATTATTATTTATAGTGCCCCTGAGGAGCAAAACACAGCAGCAAACCTAAAGACACAACAGCAAATCACATGTTTTGTAAATTGCTGTTGTGTTTGGCACTTCGGGACCAATGTAGAATTAATAACAATTATTTGAATTATATGGTTTCAAATCAAATAATCCTAAACAGGAATCCTTCACACATCACCAAGTTTCCCCAGTGAAACAAAAAGGCAAGGATGGAGGCACTGAGCTCTGGCTGCAGTCACACACTGCCCTCTAGAGGATTTACTGAGTCAGTGCGAGCAGGAGCCTGGTGAAGGAAAACCATCCGTAAAAGATGTCACAGTTTAATCTAAAATCACTAATCCAACTGTTTTAAGAGGGAGACGGGGAGGATAAATATGTTATATGTTTTCGATTGAATTAGTTTATTTGTTTTATTTATTAAGTGAGGGTTAATAGAGTTATAGGAGTTTAAATATTTCTGTTGGACGGTCAGATTTGGCAGAAATTAGAAATTTTGTGCTCTGTTGCACCTGTGACCACACCCAATAGTGACGTCATAATGTACTGACGTACAGTGGTACTACTATTAAGTTGCTCTTTAAGCTGACAAACTGATAAATAAACAATAAACACACAATAAACAGAAAAAGTAAAACAAAATTTTACTTTGGGTCCCTCAAAAAAATGAGGCCTCAATGTTAGATAACAATGCAGTTGTTGCATTATGGCCCCATATCATTTCCCTTTATAATGTGCATCAGTGGTGCATACACAGAATCAATAAACACATTTGCAGCAAATTAAATTACAACAAACCAATTGCCACAGAGTAAACCTGGAGGCTGCAGGGCCCCTGAGGGTCCTGAGCACGAGGGCAGTTGCCCATTGTTCCCAGTTGGAAATCCATCCCTGGTAATCACTGGGAGTTTTTCTTGATATTTGATGCTAATACACATCATCATCTTACGGAATGTGTGAAAATGGAGGAGAAGAAGTGAGGTTTATTGCAATTATAATGAAAAGTAAATGAGGGAAACACTATTTTACACTGAAATATCGTTTAAATGACACACGTTATTTCTGACTGGCCTGGATACAACTAATAAAGTTCTCTTTAGTGCATGCGTGTGTTTGTCTCCTCTTCATTGGACCTTTGAGCTTACATAACCCAATCACTCTCAGCTAATTCTCACTAAACCCCTTTTATTCTTAAACTGGGCAAAACTTTGTCAATGGCATACTTCACATAAGTGGAGTTCCCAGTGTGTGGATATGTGCATATGTGTGTGTGTGTGTGTGTGTGTGTGTGTGTGTGTGTGTGTGTGTGTGTGTGTGTGTGTGTGTGTGTGTG
>JBBPCS010000510.1:11365-24768 GCA_037974645.1 Hollardia meadi | reverse complement strand
TGTGTGTGTGTGTGTGTGTGTGTGTGTGTGTGTGTGTGTGTGTGTGTGTGTGTGTGTGTGTGTGTGAGTGTGCGTGCGTGCGTGAGTGCATTTTATCATGACCTTCCACCCTTGTCTCCATTTTCCCAGATGGGGTTGTCTTTGTTGTCTGACTGGCCTGTCATGTCTGAAGGTCCATAAGCTGATTCTGTCCCACCTCCAAGATTTGTCCCTTAACCACTCCACTCCACCCCACCATCACCCTCACCCACTCCCTTCATAGCTCCACCCTCCTCATCTGTCTCCTCTCTCTTCTCTGTTTTTACGATTACACAATATCATCACAGTTACCCCGGTATTGTATAACACTCCTCTTATAGCTGACTCCCCAAAACACACGGGCCTCGACCCACTTCCTAACCCAAAAATATTAAGCTCACCCTCCAGTTTTTATTTTGGTGTGTGCATCTTGTTTTTGAAGCTAAATTCATAACCGTGTCTCCTTTTGGAGGTCTGGTGTAGGTCTGAAATGATGCTGCATGCTGTGAGAATGTGCTTTGTTTTTCTCTGTTTCATATCATTGTAACTTAAATATATTTGTTTTAGCCTGGTGATTAGGTTGTTTAATGGCGTGACTTTGGCCTACAGGCAGTCATGATGTGCATTTCTAACTATTTTCTGACATTTTCATTAACTGAAATATTAATCAATTCTGAAAATAAGCATTGGTTGAAGCCCTAGACGAGTCTCTTTGGATCTGGACTTTTGACCATTTAATTAGAGCTGCTGCTGCTAAAGACAGACTCTACTACATCTAAACACGGAGGCTGTAAATAACCTGTCACACGGTCAAGTGCATTTGGTTGGAAATGTTGACTAAAAGCAGAAGTGAAGTAAAAGTAGTTCTGTGGTGGCTGTTGATTCAGAGCTAATGAGGTGATGAGAGATTGTATGTTTTCTGTCTCTGCTGTTTTCTCCTCGTGCTTAATGCACAAACGATTAATCATCAAACTAGTTGTCCTGTGATACACAAGTTTGACCGTTACATAGTTTGCACTGCACATTCATTTAGTTTATTTTCTCTAAATACTTTTTAAACATCACTCTCATAACTGTCACTCTGCTTGTAACATTAGATCTTAGAAGTGATGTCTGACTGAAAATATTGAACGTTATCCAGCACATATTTTTTATATATGGACCTAAGCAGATAGCGATTACATCACTGCGCCCTGTCCAAAAATATGTCCATCCATCCATCCATCCATCCATCCATCCATCCATCCATCCATCCATCCATCCATCCACAGGACATAGTATCATTTAGAATTGATGATTGTTGTTTAGAAAACAATTTTACCACAAAGTCCATTTAGTAGTGGATTGAGTTTGCCAAATTGTGATGGTATTGTTCAAATTAGTAGCTGTTCAAATTTCCACTTTTTTCAGAGCACATTGACAAGTGCTCAAAAAATAGAAATGTGAACATCTACGTGAAAAACTACATCTGCTGATGAAGATCACGTGACATAATCGAAAGCTCCAGAAAAGCTAAATTGATCTTGTGGTGAAAATGTTTTGTTTCCTTCTTCTATTCCTTTTGGGAATATAAATATTTTCTAAATAGTATATAGCTTAACGATGGAAACGTTTTATTTTATAAATCGAGAAATATTAAGTCTGACCAGCATTTCGTGCCAGCTTTAATCTTTTCCCTTTTATGTGTAATTCGTATGAGTACAACTTCATAAAATCACTATAGTTCATACATCACTTGAAGGCAGCATTTGATCTCTGTGGTTGGATGAAGTTTGGCTCCGCCTGTTGTGACTAACTCTCCTCTCTCCTCCTTTGTTCCTCCAGAGCCTCACCAGTGACCAGTGAGGAGCTCCTGATCAGCTGTGGTTTCCTACTCTGTAAAGGACTTGTGTCTCATATGGACCTGGTCTCCATCCATCTGTCCTCCAACCCTCGTCTTTTCTCCTTTCTGTCGCTGGCTTGGGGCTTCGTAGCGGACGTGGACATAGAGAGTGAGAAGTACCGTCACGTCGGAGCTGTGCGCTTCACTGTCGGCACGCTGGTGAGGCTGGCTTCTCTCCGAGTCTACAAAGGCAAGCTGGCGTACCTGCCCGCCACCGAGGACTACAGCAACAAGGAAAGAAAAATGACACTGTGCTGCAATAATGAGGTCTCCTCCTTGTGTCCGGCCTCTGTGCTGTGTCCACCGTCCAGAGACCCCCCCTGCGAGAACACCTTCCACAACTCCTGCCACTCTAACAACTCCCTCAAAGTGAGGCGGACGGAGAGCACGCCTTCTCAAAGTGCCAACAAATCCCTCAATGGCCCTCCTGACTCCCTGCTGCTGCCTTTGGACCAGCCGCTGCCCAGCGACTGGGTGGTGGTGCAGGAGGAAGACTTTGTTCTCATGCTTGCCATGTACCAGTCCCACCTGGCGGAGGACCTGATGGCAGCACCAGGCGCCACCTCGAACGACGGCGTCATCCATCTATTCTACGTTAGAGCGGGAATATCACGCACCGCGCTGCTGAAGCTGTTCCTAGCTATGGAGAAGGGCACACATCTGGCAGCTAACTGTCAACATCTGGTGCACACTGAGGTGCGGGCGCTCAGGCTGGAGCCATATTCACCCAAAGGGATAATAACAGTAGATGGAGAAGTGGTGGAATATGGGCCGTTGCAAGCAGAAGTACACAGAGGCCTGGCGAGATTAATCACTGGATGAACCGGACCAACATCACCAACAGCTTTCATCCCTACTATTAAAGGTCCAAACAAACATATTTAAAATCAGAAATGTCCAGGTACAGGAGCAACGCAATGGATGCAATGTTAGGCTCTGAACGGTACATTAAAAAAACAAGTTTCAGGAGAAAATAATGTGATGTAGCTTAGGATATTGCGACAGACACCTGCATGTATGGAAACCCAAAGTGTTCAATATCAATAAATAATACATCATGAAATTAATAATCATATTAATAAATGCAGACAAAATATGGGACCATGAAATTGTAAAATAACCTAATAATTTTTTTTTAAACTTAGCTTATATTTATTTTATACATATATTTTATGCTTAAATTAAACCAAAAAAAAAGCTTTTGAAAAAGAATATTTTGAAATTTAAAAAAAAAATGCTGTTAAGTTAAAATAAACTCCATTATTGTTAAAAGAAACTCGATAAAATTTCATGAGCTGAGGTCTAAAATGTATTGAATTATTTCACAATTCCATACCTTATTTATTCATTTTAAACACTTTGGGTCTCCATAGCCGTGATCGAGCATCAGTTTACAAAGAAAACACAAACACACGTGTTGTTGAGCTTCCATACAAAGTGAATCCATAAACCATCTTTAGCCTCCAGGATCTCATCTTGTTTGTCGCTGCATGGAGAGAATTTCTTTCTCTGTGCTGAAGCTGACACATCAGCTTAAATTACAGCATTTTATGCAACAACAACGGTTGAATTTATGCCTTCACAGCTCCTCTGTTGGAGACTGTGTGAGTGTGTGTGTGTGTGTGTGTGTGTGTGATGCAGTAAAGTGTGAGTCATCGTGGTGCTGTCATTGCCCTGGTTTTAGCAGAGGTCATCAGGCTTTTGCAACTTTTTATTGAACACTGAAAGCCTCAAACACTCAATGAAGGCCAAAAGTCTCTGACTTGAATTCTCGATGGGTCAGCAGGTGGAGTTTGGGATGATGGTGCTCATCCACTCTAACATGGCGCACTGCTGAATGATGTGAGGGCAGCCTCCAGGTTTAGCTCCCGTAAAGTCAAATGAAGAAACCAAGAAAGCACATAACAGTAAATATAACTATTAGTATTTACTTTGACATTGATTTTCCTCATATCGAAGCTATTTGGGGCGGTCCTAGAGCTTTTCATGCATGCTGGTTTCTGATCAGAGGCTGTGAGTATCTGATGTGACGTGTTGTTTTCCAGATTCAGAACTGGTTGCCTTAAAGAGCCGCTAGCTCCATTCTAGTTTCCTAAACCAACTGTGTTACCTGAATTTCACTTGAGAGCAGATTCATGTCCATCAAACCAGCTATTCTATCTTCTGTTTTTAATAATTACATTTTATTGTGATGTAAAAGAGCTTTTAATTAAGAAGTAGTCATATTTAAATTTCTGTTTCTGTCTTTCTATTAGTGGTAACACGATATAGACTTACACTAACTCTATAAGACTGTAAGCTGTTAAACATGGATGTGAATAATCCTGGATTTCAGATGTCAAATGTTTTATGAGGAAGGAAATGCAGTTAAGATGTTTGTTAGAGCTGAAGGATACACATGATGTGTTTGGGTGAGAAACACTGAATGTTAAACCTGACTTGTGTTTGTTTACAACAAAACTCTTTCAAACACTTCATCACAGTTAAAGGGTCACTTCACCCAAATTACAAAACAACCTTTATTTCACAAATCTTTCCAGCATGTATTCACATAGATTTTTTATAGCAATATTAAATAACTGTAAGAAAAAACATTTTTACAAAGATATTTCCATCATTAATGCCGTCCTGGTGGAGGATTCATTTGTAGTTCGACTGGTAACGAGTCTCAAATAACTCCTAGTTTTCTTCTTGTACTTGAACATAAGGATTAATTTTTCAATTTTAAAAGATTTCTGATACAATGACCACAGCAGTCATCATTTTTATTTTGAATAGGTTTGCAGTTTACTGGCAGCCATCTCAGACATCATGAACTGAACTAGATACAGATGCAGCAGGAAAGTGGCGTTCCAGAAATGTAAATTACAACACAGAACTCGTGACCGATACCTTGTGGAACGTGCTGAACATCATAAAACTGATAACAGTGTGAATGTGTTCAGTGGCTCCTGCAGCTCTGGTCCTAGACGGGTGATTGATGCGTTTTAGTGTCTCTACGGCTGCATCCCCCGTCCCAACACACCAATCTTTCTTTTTATACATCCATCTGCTGCTTTAAGTAGTGCAGCGCTGTGCAGAGCAGTCCCAGACCTGTGTGTCTCCGGCCCTCACTGACACACACACACACACACACACACACACACACACACACACACACACACACACACACACAGTCCCTATAAGAGGTTTGTTAATGATCATCACCTAGGTGTCCTTACCATTGAGCTTTAAGTCATGTAGAGGAAATGATGACTGAGGCTTCGAAAAAGACAGATTTTAAATATGATTTCTAATTCTGATTTAAATCCCTTCAGAGCTTTAATTGATTTTATCTTTTTCCGAGTCAAAGTGAAATGAACTGTGATGCCTTAAACAAGGGTTTTTTGGGGGGGGGTTGAAGCTGGTTAAAACAGCACATTGGTGAGGAGGAGGAGGAGGAGGGGGAGATATTGACTTGTTAAATGCTGCATGAGGTGGGCGGTGCTGTGTTCCTGACAGGGTGTCCTCATTCTTCGTCCTCACCACAAGAAATCATTTGGGAGCATAAGCAAACTGTCCTGACGCTGAGAGAGAGAGAATGATGCGTTTCATTTCACCTCAAGGCGAACACACACACACACACACACACACACACAGTGTCTGACAGTGACATCCACTCACCATTTCAGTCTTTTTTTTTTTATAAGCCTTGATTTGTCTTAAGGGCCACAAAATTTTAATATTTTCTGTTTTAATCATCTACATTTGACATTGTGAAGAATTTAGGACCAAAATTAATTTCTTCTCAAAAGATATTCTTTTCTATGTTTTTGCATAATGCAAGTTTGTTGCCAGTGTCGTTTTAAAGCTTTCAAGGTAAATTTTGTCTTGTTTAATTTCTCATTCAGTTGGTTTAAATTATGTTGACTCGTGAATCTGAAGAGCTAGAAGCACAAGATGGAGACAGTACTTGAAGACACGCTTGTTCCATTTTTGTGGTCCGTAGCACCAAACAAAGTATTTTCCAACCTTTTTGGCTCGTGACCCCTTAAAATAAAGCGAGTGTGCACACTTGCAAGTTCAACCAATGAGGGATTTTCCTGCTGACTGTTTCATTTGAAAAATTTTTGGGGCCTTTACATGTGAAACCATCCAGTAATTTAAGAGGAAAAACACATTTGGAAAAAAAAAAAAAAAAAAAAGGTGCTACTGACTCAGACCACCCTCACATATTTTAATTTCTATGCTTGTGAGTGATGCTGGGGTCCTTTAAACTGTTTGATGTGCCTTAATTGTGCTGCCTCCTGGTGGTCGGTGGTGCATTTACTGATTTCTCATTTGCTTGTGTCTTAATTTGAAACTCCACTCATTTGTTTTCTCACCATCATTTTTAAAACTCTGATATGCTTGAGGGAACAAACAGCTGGACTCGGAAGGAAGCGTCTTTTTCGTTGTTTGTTTACGGCTTAAAGCTTCTCCACCAAAGTGTAATAGTGACAGAGTAGCTCGTTACAGACTGTTAATATTGATGCCATAGTGCCACCTCTTCATCAGTTACGAAGAATCTTCAGCATTTCTTTTAAACAAGTCTAATAATCAGAATTGAATCAGACTGACGAGGAGATGATGAAGGACCTGATGTAGTTTCTCCTGAAACTCACTTCATCTCACCGTTTCTTTGCTATTTGATGTCTTTACCTGCTGCTTCTCAACTGCTGTCGTCTCGTGTTTAAATGTTTATGGTGAAGGGAGAATTAGTTTTTTTTCTTGCACACTGAAAATTGAATGATTGTTTATTCATAGAGAGATCTATTTTTCCATTAGACAAATGTCTGTAATTTTTCTATCTCAAATCAAACATTCTGCTGGAGTGTTTATGGCTGAAAAATAAATATGATGACAAAGTGTCTGGTGAAGCATTTCTTTGCCCTTTTTGGCTGGAAACAGTTATTGATCACAGATTACGATCAGTTTGGTCCAAAATTAAAGTAAACTTGATGATAATCATCTTCACTGAAATCAGAGGGACTCTCTTCTGCTCTTGTCATGTTGCAAGGACACAAACAAAAGCTTACTTGAAATTTTTATCAGATTTTCAAGTCCAAAAATATGAAGTCAGAAAGGTAGCCGTGTGCAAAAACCCCTCTTCTATTTAGGCCAAGTGCAGATTCAACGGTCTGAAATAGATACTTTGAAGCTTTAGTCCAGAACACATTTACCCTTCACTGAGTCTATTATCCTGTTCCTGGCTCAAATAGAAGGGATGATATGCATACAATTAACTTTAAACTCAAAAGAAGAAAAAAAAAATCATATATGGATCATGAGACTGAGTCTGGATAGAAACATGAGCAAGGCCCCCCTCCCCACCCGGCAGCAACACCACCAACACCCAATTTATGAGAACTGTGCAGGTTTACTTTAACTCTCAGCTTCTGTTGGTTTAAAACTGCACCTGAACTTCAGCATCCTGCTGTGAAAACCTATTGAAACGACTCATTTTACCGTCAGGTTAATGAGGCAAACTATATTCAATTAAAACGCAGCAAATAATAATATTAATGACCCAGAGCCATCCATAAACATAATATCAGACAGAGGATTTCTATTAGGCTCCATCTTTGAAATAAATTACTGATAACAATGACAACAGCCACTCTGCTTTAAGTTATCAGGCCGACATTATTTGGTATTTGTCTTATTAGAAACAGATCTCATAAAAAGACCAAATCAACAAAGTGTTAGTTTGTCTCATCACTTTGTTTTCCTACTGAAGCACATTACTCCAACATCATGCATCTGTTTGGGACTATTTTCAGCTGTGGATTAATACACCGTTCTCTAATGAGTACTTACAGCAGCAGGGCAGTGTATGTGGAGCTTTATGGTTGGAAAGACTAAAGTATATCAGGCTTGTCAACTATTGTTTTGGTCTTTTCATGTGATTTGTTAATAGCAATAAAACGAGAGAATAACACTGTGGAAAAGCTGCAGTCCACACAAAAACTAACAGGACCCCAAATAAATAAAAATCACAAAGTTAGTATGGTACTGCTTGCAAAGTTTAATACATCACTATACAGTTGTCTTAATGCAACAAAATTAAATCATTGAAAAAAAGAAAAGAAAAAGTAAATCATGAGTACAACAACACACTCAGCATTTTGTACATATATGCCCCAAGCATCCACATGACTCGTTAGAACTCAAGTTTGTGCTAAATATATACTGTATGTATTTATACATTTCAATATAGTCATGACATCTGTACAGAGGGAATCAGGCTACAAATCATAACTTTATTAATTTTTTTTTTAAATATATCAATAACAGGCCACTGTGGAAATGTAGACATCGTACAGTCAAGTCTTGTGTGTAGCCCATTCAAAAGGCTTAAAGCAACATGTTACATGCTTTGGCTGTAAAACAAACTTCTCGCAGTAATAATAATAATAATAATAATAATAATAATAATAATAATAATCATCTGAATAATATACACACATACACAGAAAAGTGTACATAGCATCGTGTTCTTGATATCCTGCCAGATTTTTGATCTGAGATCTAACAAGATAGCTTCACATTTTCTGTTTCTGTTGACAATTGAGCAACAACGTCGCCCCTCAACTCTTGGTGAGACTTTCAAAAACTCTTCAGGTTGAGCTCTGACCATTTCAAACACACCCTTCCAAGAGTAGTGAAGGGGACATTTTACAAACAGCAGCATGTGGAGGAAAAAAAAAGAAGAAGAAAGAGACAAGAAAGTAAACAAGGCTACACAACACATCCTCCTCTGGAACATTAAAGGCAGTTAAATAATGATGAAGTAAAATCCAGGAAGAGGACAAAGTGGAACGCCAGTTTTAAGAGTCGTGGAGGGGGAATGGAAGACAAAGCAAAACAAAATACCCTCATTCAGGACCTTTTTTTTTTTTTGTCAAGTCTCTTTAAAACGCAGCAACTCTTGGCTCATTGTTTTTATCCTCTCCCATCACTCACAGTTTCACAAACATCAGCTCATTCAGAAACACTCTTCAGCATCAAGGCTCTTTGTTCAAGTAAAATACCAGACAGCCAAGGCTCTCTTATTTATTTCACAGGCTAGCACAAGCACAAGGGGTGGGGGTGGGGTGGGGGGGTGGTCTGACCTGTGTTATAATAATAATAATTATTATTACAATGAGATTCATAATATCTTGAAAGAAAAAAAGAAACATCATGTTAAAGGTGGGATGACGGTATTTCTAAAGATGTAAACAAAGACCGCTCTGATTTCCCCAGGAAGCACGATTGGACCCAAAGGTGAGTTTCTGTCACAGTTGACGGCACAATCTGTGGCAAAGCAGAGTTTCATAGTAACCTGGTCAATAAAAACCTTGATTTCTTTTCATCCAGGAGGAATATATGCCATGTAGAGAAAGAAAAGGTGATCACACAACAGTCATATCAGCTAAATCTTTGCCTGCGTGCTTATTTGTGTTGTTTTTTTTCTTGTCAGTGGGGTCAGCAGTCACCTTTGTGAGATACCTCAAGTCGGGGGGGGGGTTGAATAACAGAAAATAATAACACTCAAGCTAAATACTTAGAATATCAACAAATCATCAGCATCACAATTTAAAAAAAAAATCTGACTACACCGATGGCCACAGACTCATGATGAAATGGGAAATCTCCAGTTTTAAGGAGGAAAACACTGGAACAGGTTTTAGTGGGGTTTTTTGTGTCTAGGCCGGTTTGTCTAAAGCATGACACGAGCAGCTCTGTACACAAAATGGTCTGAGAACAATTCAAGTAAGGCAACATGTTGACATGAGGTGATGGAATGGATGCTGTATGGGTTTTTTTTTATTATTATTATTTATTACTTAAATTGTGTCATCTGCAGTGATGTGGGTTCACCTTGGTCATGGAAAAGTGGAGCATTGTGGGTAAAGCTCCACTCCGCCTCTGCGAGTAAAACGACTTTAAATGCATCAAAACACCAAAGCACATTTCGGTGGTGGAAAAAACTTTGCTAAAATCTACAGAAAGTGAATGAAACTTTTGTATGTAGAGGCGTCAGCTGTGCTAAGCTTTAACTAGAGCTCAAACACCTTCACATAGAGCCGCCTAACATGTCATGCTGTGTCTGTTCACTCCGAACAGCTACAGCAGTCCGACCTTCACAGGTGATCCGTGTGTAAACTTTGCCACTAGATGTACGCTGCGTGGTGCAGTGCGAGTGATTGGCGAAGGAAAACACCAGCAGGTGCAGTGGAAGAAGTGGCAAAGCTCTTGTGGTTGGCAGTTTTACTGACATTCAGCAAGTTCTACTTGAATATTTGTTTGTTTCTGTTGACGGAGAGAATTTGGCAGAAAGCGTACAACCTGTGATTTAAAAAGAATCCTCCTGGTCAGTGTGTTTACGCGTCATCACCGCTCCCAGACCAGATTGTCCATTCATTAGTTGTAGTGCAGGATGGTACAGCAATATTATCAGTAGTGCTACAGAGAGCCGCAGTTGACTCAACAGTTCCAGTGGAACCCAGCCGTCTGAGACCTTGTCCTGAAATGCAGCGACGATCTCGAGTCTGCTTTACATTTTTCAGGCTGATTGAGACGGCAGAGTGGTTATCCAGTAAATCCCCACCCAGGTGGAGGCTGCTGGAGGCTAGGTGGATAAAGAGGGTGGAAGAGGGTTCATGGCACTGATTTTTGTATCCATACCACCTCCACTGAAGATAAGGTCCTGCTGAGGCCAAGAGGGAAACTTTGACTGCCTCCGGTAAAAAGTGTTGACCTGCGTCCATGAACAGATGAGGGTTCCTATGTGACGGGATAGCTCCCATTGGTTTGTGTAACTGCGCATGTGAGGTCCACCTGTTTATTCATCACACTCATCTGCAGAGACACTGAGGGAGAACAGAAACATTATGAAGTCACATCCAAAGCAGAACCTGCTCACTCTCCTCTCGGGAGGTGCTGTTCTGCTGCAGTCGCTGTTCGATTGATTATGGAATAAAAAGGCAGAACAAGTTTGGGGCAGCAGGAGCAGTACACACTAAGAAATGGAGGTAAAGGACAAAAATGCGGGCAGTGCTGGGGGCACAGTGCAGGTCTGGACGGGGGGTACAGGAGATTGAAAATTGTAGTCCCCCCCAGACAACGAGTAATGGATCCTCCTCTACAGCTTGAGGCAGATGAAAAGGTAGAAGAGAAGGAGGAACAGAGCAGGGAGCAGTGCAGAGGTGTGTTAGGGAAAGGTGAGGAGGCACTTACTTGTCCTCTGTGTGCTCAGTGATGCCAGCAGCGGCCAGCGCAGCTCGGTACTGCAGCAGCACACCTCGAACGCTCTTCACAAACCCCTTCGAGAGCGGGAAGAGTGGAAAGCCGATGTCCGGGTAGCCGCTTCCCTCTGGGAGGAAACTCCGGTAGCTCTTTCTCCGTTTCTTTGGTCGCACCACCGGCTGGCTTCCTGTGGAGCCCACCCCTCCTCCGCTGACCATCACTGAACCCGATTCCGACATCCCGCCGCGGACTACGGAGCCAGGGACTGTGGAGCCACCCCTGTTTTCACCACCCAGAGAGGCGTTCCCCTGGGTGCTGTCACAGTCTGAGTTCTGGCTCAGCTCCTGCTGACAGGCCGCTGTGGTGGAGGGACTCAGCCCCGAGTCCTCCAGCTCCTCCTCCATAATACTGGTAACTCCAGTTCCTGTGACGCCCTCCTCCCCAGGCTTACTGGGGCTGCTGTGGGCCACCGCCACGGGCCCCGATCCCAGGGGCAGCTGCTCGTCCAGAGGCTCCACAGATGAAGGTCGGTCTTTTGGGTGTTGAGCCCTGGAGGACACGTGGGTGGCCTGACCCTTCTCAGCAGCGTCGTTCAGCTCGAGCCACGCATCCAGACGGTGGACGAGCCGCCAGCCACTCAAAGCAAAGTGTTGCTGGATCTCCTGTTTGAAGACCTCCACAGGATTCTGGAGGAGCTGCGTCATAGACTGGACCATCTTGATCAGGGCCATCTCATTGTAGCAGCGGCTGTTCTCGTATCCTTCCTGAAGGCCTCGGTCACTGTCGAAGCCCGCCTCGTTATAGTAAGGCTCGTTGACGAGGATGAGGCCTGCACAAAGATACACGTGTGTGCGCAATGTGTTACTTAATTATAAAAGGTGTTTCAATGCAGAGTTCCTGAGAAACCTCAATATAATCCAGACTTCTGCTGTTTGGACAGCGTGTCCTGTGATTCTAACAGGTGTCTTTCTTTGTTTCATCTCAGTGTTACAGTTTCATCTTTCTGTTTTCTGTTATTCCTTTTAAAACATTAGAGCAGAACTAGTGCAAGCTCTACTGTTCTTTTATTTCCTTTGTTGCATTTGAGGCAACTTACAACTTATTACTGCACTTTAACAACACTAGAACTCCATTTCTGGTCGATTATTATTCTAGTACATTTGTGTTTTACTGTTTCGAATGTCGTTTACTTGCCTATGTAAAGAAACTTTTAATTGCCTCTGTGTTTAGAATATAAATAAAGCCATCTTTCCTATATATATTTGATAGATGTAGATTAGTACAAAACTCCACTGTTACTAAAACACAGACAAAACTGTAAAAGCCAAACTGATGCTGTGAGCTACACGTCTAAGATACTCACAAAACAAGGCAGAAGATGTTTCTTTTTCCTTTTCACTTAGATGTTAGATTATACAAAATCCACTTCGTGCCATGTGAGATAACTGAGACTACAGGAGCCAATTCAAAACCAGTCTGGTCGACAAACGGCTCCAGTGTGTTCGCAGTGATTTCTTGACTGTGTGGTGGAAGACATCTCAATCAAAAACTGGTGATGATTGTAGAGTTTAAGTCACGACTTATAAGCATCGACTCTGAGCCGGGGAGATACTGATTTGGTTCAACAAAATAAGTGAAGTAAAATCTCAAAACTCAATTTGTCTGGCCAGCCAGATCGCACATGTTTTATGGAAGTGTTGTAATGACTGTGTGAGGCAGATACATTTAGATGACTGTGTGCGACACTGCATAATAAAACATTTGGTGCTGCAGAGAGCAGACAGGGTAGCTTGGTGTGTGTGTATGTGTGTGTGTGTGTGTAACTACTTTTTAATACCATCAATTCATTTTTGATTTTGGTCTTTCCATGTGATTTGTTAATATTAAGAAAAACAGAATAACTAGTGTTATATTGCCTATTAAAACAAATAGAGAGAAAGAATACGAAGACTCCAGCTCATTCAAAGTAGAGCAGCTAAAGACCACATGAGTACACGCACAGCTGAAATATCACTCATTTACTTAAATTACTTCATTGTCTCCCAGTGCAATAGAGAAGCCTTAAAGCACATCACTGTTTGACTCTGGAGTTAATTTCCATGTTGGTCCTGCTCTCTGAAACAAACTGACTAATGATGTGTGACGACCTTTTTATTTTCTCAGGTTAATGATCAGTCACTGTGTGTGTGTGTGTGTGTGTGTGTGTGTGTGTGTGTGTGTGTGTGTGTGTGTGTGTGTGTGTGTGTGTGTG
>JBBPCS010000509.1:0-22864 GCA_037974645.1 Hollardia meadi | reverse complement strand
TGGGCCCCCCCCCCCCCCCCCCAGAGGCTCAACACAAATCAACAGGGCTCAGTGAATTCTCAGCTTCTGTCAGTCAAAAATAAGAAGAGTCACCCCAGTTCCCCAAGAGAAGCAAACAAAATGTTATCTGTTGCCGCGCCTTATCTGGTATCATATAATGTTAAATGGACTTTAATCCCACCAGGGACGTGTGCGGGGGGAAATGACATTCGCCGTCACACTGTGCAGAGGATAACACAAGATGTTCTACAGACCGCAGGCTATTCAAATAACTGCCGACGATTTACAGAAACCTTCCAGCTGTTGAGGGATTAGTAGGGATTGTAATGTTTTATTCTTAAGGATGAGCTGAAGGACAAACTCAGTTTAACTTACCTCACTTTAATCGATTCATAGAAACCTTGACGCCTCAAACTAATTTAAGTTGTGGGGCAGCGGGGTCTCTAA
The DNA here is from genome assembly GCA_037974645.1 of Hollardia meadi. Taxonomy (NCBI): domain Eukaryota; kingdom Metazoa; phylum Chordata; class Actinopteri; order Tetraodontiformes; family Triacanthodidae; genus Hollardia; species Hollardia meadi. The sequence continues at coordinate 22,417 of JBBPCS010000509.1, read as the reverse complement.
CTGACGAAAGCTTTTGTATCATTTTAATGATAGTTGTGATGACTTAGATTAACTAAAATCTTGAGGTCACACTACACGTCCCCTTTTCTTTAACATTCAGAAAACTTATTTATCTGCAAGTTTGACAGGTTTTTGGGGTTTTTTACAATATGCCCTTGTCCCTGTGATTGCTGTTGCTCATCACTTCTGCAAAACACTTTCTCAGACCCCAGAGAACTTTACTGGGGCTTGAAATGTTAAAGACCTGCACGTCTCGCCGAGTGTCTTTGGAAACAAGCTTTTGTCTGAATGGGGACCAGCTGCTGTAACACCTTGTTGTAGCACTTAATTGCCAAATTTGACATTTTCGTGTTATTTTGTTCTGTAATTCTAAAAAGAGGAGCAAAACACCCCTTGTGCTTTGTAGTCACCAAGTTTCGAGTGTTTTTTTCAGCATGATACAAGAGTGAGCACTTAATAGACTGACATCGGGCAAAGCCTCCCCATCCATCATGGCGTAACACTGCAGCACAGACTCATTAGTGTGTGAGATTGTCCCAAAGTACAGACTATTGATGTTTTTTTATAGATAGGGAGGAAATTGAACTCTGCAATTATGCAAATGAGAAATGGTCTGAAAGTAAGTTCAGTTTTTATGTGGTGGAAAAAGTGTTGGTACCATCATGGCTGGGCCAGGACAAATGGCAACACTTTAAGCCTCCCCATTTAGCATTTTACAAGCCTGATTTAAACACTTAACAAAACATAAGTAGCGTGGGATCATGGGAGTTTTTAAACAACCAACATTGCTGAAAATAATCTGTCTGATGTGACTCGGGCAGAAATGTACACAGACAAGATAAATATATATTCCAAATGCGTGTTACCTTGAATAAAAATATAGATTTATCTGGGTTTGAATATTGGCTGTATATTAAAGTGGACGACATGAGAGCTCCCCAAAAAGTGAAGCCAAAACGTATCGATCGCCCCCTGGTGGCTGGCTGCAATATAGCTCATAAACCCCTCCCCCTCCATGTTAGCAGATGGGACATGGGCCAAACCAAAAGCTCAAAGTACACGTCAAATAAATGTTTCCCAAAGATGGTTTCTGTCATTCTAAGTAGTTCTTGTTTGTTCAAGCGCTAATTTTTCTGATCATTTTGGTTTTAATTGGTTTTTTAAAGCTATAAAAAGGGGGTGAAACATCATGATTGACAGCTGAACCCTGATTGCGTTTGGGCAGCGGGTTTGTGGGCGGGAACTCGATACCGCGGCTCCACCGCCCGATCACTTCTGCACAGACTCTGGCTCCAAATGACGTCACCAGCGCTCGTATCCGGATATCTTGGCTTAATTTTTGTACAATGGGAGTAAGTGGGACAACATGGAAGCTCTGCAAAAGTGAAGCCAAAACATCTTTATTGCCACCTGGTGGCTGGCTGGAGTATAGGTCATAAACCCCGTCAAGGGACAACCCAAGAAACTATATAACAAAGGTCTAGTTGTTTTCAGATAATGTGGAAATGTTACATATTATATCTTTTAAATATATTTCTATACAGCGTCACTTTATTTCCATGACGCTTGTGGTCCTCCATACGTTAAGGATATACATATAATTAATATATTTAGTGAGTATGATTAACTCATAATTAATATTTCATATGTGTTGACTTGTGGGGGTTAAACTGTTATCAGACAACTGCAAAGATATTTACTGCAAAAAATGTTTAACAGATAAATAAACACGTATTTTCATCCACTGAAAAAGGTGCATTGGTCTCGTCTGGTTTTAAGGGTTCCTTTGAAACGCCCACGTACAAAACAGCGCCTGAGATATTAGATTTCAGCTGAATCCCGGCAGCTCTCTCTTCCTTCCTTTCTTTTGGAGAGTGGGGGTGTAATCGCCTCACAAAAACCAGGAAACAGGTTGATGGGATGAATACAGTCGGAGACGGAGCAGGGGGAGGAATAATACCGTATAGATTTCAGTGAAAAAAAGAAAAACCCTTAAATCTTTTAATTCCTTTTTTAAGACCACTTTCCACCATTACCATTCACTGCCATTTACTGGAGAAAAACCTTTGTAAAAGCATATGGAGGTAATTACCTCTAGGCCAACGGGCCTGATGGGGCCTGCCGATGGCTGTTGGCTCTCTCCGATCAAACCTGCCCTCCTATTATAAAATGCCTCCGGGCATTTACAAAGCCAGGTTGGCAGTTTTATGGATCCGTGAATCAACTTTTCGTTGTTGCAATAGTCATCACACAGGAAATGAGTGATGACATTTATATTGAGTGCTCCATGTGACTAACAGTAATTTGCACATAGGCGAAGAGCTGCAACTAAACAGACTTTTATTGCTACTAATTAGATTCACTTTAATGAGTGTTGATATTTGATCTCATAATCAGTGATATAGTTTTGATATGTATCAGTCTAAAATCTGAGTGAGACGCAACGCATCTCCACTTACTCCCACTGTACAAAAATGAAGCTACGAGTGCGGCCATCTTGCGCTGGTGACGTCATTTGGAGCCAGAGTCTGTGCAGTAGTGACTCAATGGCGAGCAGGGCTCAGCTGTCAATCATGACGTTTCAGCCCCTTTTTATAGCATCAAATAACTAATTAAAACCAAACTGATCAGAAAAATGACCACTTGACCAAACATCAGCGTGATAAGAACTACCTAAAATGACAGAAACCATCTTTCGGAAAAATTTATTTGACGCATACTTTCACTTTTTAGTTTGGCCCATGTCCCATCTGCTAACATGGAGGGGGAGGGGTTTATGGGCTATACTGCAGCCAGCCACCAGGGGGCCATCCAGATGTTTTGGCTTCACTTTTAGGTGTTTTGTCCATCTTTATATACAGTGAATGAGTGAGACACACTTTGCTTCAATATTCCTCCCATACAAAACATGCCTGTTGAGAAGAAAAGAATAAAGTCATTAATGGAGAAGAGACAACCTGAAGCAAACCTGGTGTGGTTCTAAAAAGTAGTTTGGCATCTCATTGAGTTTTGATTGCTTTGGACCAATAACTAATATTATTGGTTGAGATATTAGATCTGTTGTTAAAGAGTTTTGTGCAATCAGCCTGAGCTGCTTGTGTTTCCTCCAAGTTTCTGATGCTGCTGGAGATTCTTGATGTTGAAGACAACGTGAGCGGCTTAGAAAAAAATCCTCAGTATTTACTCTTCTATTGGTGAACACACCTTCTGCACACCCTGATCGCCACCCTGAAGCACTGTGCAAGAATGAATGTAAAGACAGCAAAAAACAGAAGTGACCTGAATGTGACTGCAGCTGTCTGAGTGCGTGCAGAGCCCTTCATTACTCTACTATATCACAAAGTAAATGACAGAATGTAAACAAAATTACTGTGGGGGACGTAGTTACAGGATGATTGATAGCAGTGATTGCAGTGGTGTCATCAATAGGTAAAATCTGACACTGAACTATAAATCAAAACCCACATCATAGATACCTTTGGCAGGAATGCCATTAACCTCCAGCACAGAGGTGGCAACATGTTTATTCAGAGGGTCGTACTGTGTTAAAGTAAGAAAAGGGCCACAAATTGTTTATTACAGCCGATTGTTTTTGAACTGACCTTTGTTTTCTGGGTGCAGTATGCTAACTGCTTCTACCATACAGTCAACATTCACCATCAGAGAAAGGCTTGCTCTGTTTTATGAGCTTGATTGACAGCATGCAGTTGATTTTGGCTGCCGATTTTCTTGGATGGTCGACTGCCTTATAAAAATATTCTACCTGGCAGTGAAGTTGGAACACGGTTTCAGGGCTTTTTCTTCTCTTTCCCACGATGACAAGTTTGTGGCATAGTTAGCTTGCTTGGTGAAAAAAAAATGTCTCTTGACGGTGTGTTCCCTGGACACGGCAATACTCTCTTGGCGTATCAAGCATTCTGCCTTTGAAGCGACACTCGTGACGAAATATTTCGATGTCCACTCTTGGTTAAAACGCGACATACAGAGTCAACTTTGCCTTGAGATTCATTAACATGATGTTGCTTCGTTTTATTTTTCTTCACGGACGTTTGCGGGCCGGATGAAGATGGTCGTGGCCGTGTTTTGCCCATGTGTGCTCTTGCATCATCAATGTCTTCCACTAGGGGTCTCTCAATCAAAACAGTCGACTATGACACTATATCAAGTAGCGTGGGATCATGGGAGCTGTTAAACAACCACCACTGCTGATGAAAATCTGTCTAACATGACTCAGGCAGAAATGTTCACAGGCGAGCTAATGTTTTGACGTTTTATTCATGTTGCGTTTAGTCATGTCGCCGACTTCCTTCTTCACTCTCTGACTCACTCCTGGAAGTTGTAGCGGCAGGCGGTGAAACACACCATTAACTGGAGTAAAATGACAGATTTCTCTGGGTTTGAACAGTGCTGGAGACATTTGGAATAAAGTAAGTACAGAACTCAAAATATATAATAAAGCTCTACTTGATTTTAATGTGGAAATGTTACTTATCAATTCAATATCAATTAATCTGACTATTATTTTTTATGATTAATCATCTAAAGTCTATAAAATGTCAAAAAAAAGACCATCACAGTTTCCCACAGCCCAAATTCTTCAAATTGCGTCTTTTTGTCCAACCAATAGTCCAAAACTAAAAGACTTTATTTATTTACGAATGTTTGACGTTTGACTTATTTTCTTTCAGTTGTCTAATGGATTGATGAGTTAATCGTGGCAGCTCTAATGCTAAACATCAATTAAGAAAAACCTTTCCAAGGACATACAAATAAAGAAGAACATATGCTGTTATACATTTGATAAACATTAAGTAGGTGTTAATATCTGCTTCCTACTCGAAACACTCCTCCGAGAAGTGATGAGCAGCAGTGGTCATGTGGTCGGGAACAGTAAAACTTCCCTGACTGGTCTTTAAAACTGTGTGGGTCTGCAGCAGATGTCCACACTGCTCAGCTTCCAGCAGACAGAACTCAGTCAAACAGTGGAGACGAGGATTGAAAAAATGCTGCAGATACTCTCTCCTCTGTCTCTGCTCGGAGCCACGGGGGGCGTGTTGAAATGCGATCCAGGAAGCTGGAGCTGAACATGTGGCTGCAGGTTGCAACCTGGAACACACACCGGGAGGGAGGTGTGCGAGTGATGATGTGTGTGTAAGTGAGATGGTGTGTTCCTGCGTGTGTGAGCGGACGTCGGTATCAGCAGTAATGGCCCGTGGTTTCTGCCCTGCAGCAATGGATGTGTAGATGAAAACATGAACGTGAGCTTCTTTTCAGTGTCAATTTCAGGTGGAGGTGACGTGTCAGTTTAGAAGAAGAAGATCAGTTCTGTACAGTTTTGTTTGTTCGGATTATTTTTGTAATTTACAGCTCAGTTTCCATTCGGAGCACATAAAGTCCAGCATGAAATACAAAGGTGCGCCTCCGCAGTAACCGCCTCTGTGTGCCTCAGTGTATGAGATGAGTATGACTATTAACTTTGAGTGTGGCGATGAGGCAAGTAATGCTGATTTGTGAGATTCATTACACGTCTGCTGCAGCGTCCATTAGATTCAAATGGAATTCATTATATTTCTGCATTTTCAATCAGAGTGTAATCCATCCTCATCTCCAGCTTAGGTCACCCTCCTCTGGTTGCTCACCAAAGGCTTTAGCTGTAATTAACCTTTATTTCACAAACTCTACATGAGCAAATGTTTATGGAAGAATTTGTCTTATGAGTTATGATGTTGCCAAATAGTATTTGACGCTATATATCCTAAAGCAAAAACCAGGTGTTCTGTAATTTCTTTCAAAAAGACAAATGTTGTCAGATTTTCTTTTCTTTTTTTGATGGCTGATCCATTTTTCATACTGTAATACTTCTATTAGTAATACTGAGTAAGTAGAATTTCTTGCAGTGTTACTTTATTAAAGTATATGGGTTACAGTAGGGCTGCAACTAACAATTATTTTCATTATTGATTACTCTGATGATTATTTTCAAGCTGAATCAATTAATCATTTAGTCATAAATTGGCAAAAAAATTTGCAATTTTCAAAGTCAGCTTGCTTCTTTTGTCCAACCAACAATCCAAACTCAAAGACTCTTCATGTACTATCATTTGTGATAAAGAAAAACAACAAATATTTACATTTAATGTTTTAATTTACATTTAACATATTTACAAGCTAATTTTTAAATGATTTGAAACAATTAATCGATTAGTGGTAACTAATTTCATTCCAACTACTAATTGATTTATCAAGTAGGTGTTGCAGCTCTAGATTACAGTAGATGTTTGGATGGGGAATCATATCAAAATCAAATCATATCACACAGTGGCGGATGCACAAATTTACTACTGGCCAAATTAAGGCCTTCACCCACCGCTGACGTGACGAATAAACACGAAAATGCAAAATATTCAGCTGAGAATATTTCACATCAAACCTATTCATAGCAGCAGCAATGCTTGTTAACATCAGTGTCAGATAAAGTTCAGTTTGGACTGAACAGACTGGGAGCTCGCATATTAGTTCTATCATCATCCTCCATTTTTCCTGTGCAAAAGTCTGGTTCATTTTCTGCTTAGATGTCTGACAGCCGGAGCTCCTCACGGCTTGGATGGACTGAGTGAATCGTCAACAAAACGAACATCTGTGTCAGAAAATGAGACATTCTTCGGTTGAAAGCCCTGCACAAAAAACACAAGTAAAGCATTTACTATGACTTTCAAGTTACATTTTTAGTCAGAAACATAAGTTATAAGTTGAAGCTGAAGCTTGAGAATACACTTTTTAGAAAACACTCAGTAGTTTCAATGTTCACTTTCACATTCTGGGTCAATTTTAGATTTATTGGGCAATTATAACTGTGTCTCTTTGTAAGAAAAGTGTCATTTTCCCCAAACCACAGACAGATTTTCTTACTCAACGCTTGGTGATGTCCCAGCTCTACAGATAATCCTGTTTTGTTAATGATGTGCAAAGGAAAGTATGTTCTTGTAATTTGAGTGAACTGACTCTCTAAGAAGAACCTGGATTGTGCTGCTAAATCCCTGCTTGAGACATTTGAATTTACACAGATTTGTTCTGTCCACAGGGATAAGCATTTTAAGACAAAACCTGCGTCAGACCTGTAATTATTACAGCGAGGATTACTTTATACTTCATCGTGGCAATCCTGTAGATCCGCATCTTTGAGACTAAGATCAATGTGAAATTTAATCTACGTGCTTGTATTCTAGTACAGGAACCAGACACACCATCACACAAAATAAATAGTCTACTTCTGCATGCATTCATGCAGTGAGACCTGAAGTGTCTCTATTGATATTTTAGGTGCCACGTGTGAAGTGTCCCTGGCCTAAAATAGGACCCAGCCCCAAGACTAAATTATGCTAAAACTATTTTAATCTGGCCTCACAGATGAAAAAGATAGCAACCCAAATGGTGACCCCGAGTGTAGTAATCTGATTATCTGTCCCCACATACCTGTCACCCTCGACTGAAACCCCCAGCGCCAGTCTACCTGGAGACCTGAGCTGCATGGGGAGAGCTGTTTTCATAAACACACATGAATTGTCAGATAATGTAAGACACTGGTATTCATAACTTTGAGGCACAATATCAAGGCACCTTTTGTCTTTATCTAGACACCAGGCCTCCAATAGCAGTGGGCTCAAGTGGTTTGAATTTATGTTTAACAGCTTATTTTCGCAGAGGTTGGAAAGAGGAAAAAGTGTGACAGATCTTTTCATCGCAGATCTCGGGGAACGACGATTCTGCCCCCTCCCCAGACTATTCTGTGCAGATTGCCTTTAGCTCTGGATGAGCTGTCAGAGTGGCAGTGAAGGGCAAAGTGTTCTGCCCTCCAGTTCTTTCCGCTGTCAGTTCTGGGTGTTGGGAAATTCGAGCCGGCATGGTACGGCTGTGCATCAAATGGACGCACATTAATTTGTGCACATTTGGGCTTTTGGTTCCAATTATTAAAAAAAATATGGAATCCCCATGCAAAGGGTGCACCCTCAAGCAAGTGTCAAACCTGGATTAAGGCCTTTAACGCTTTTGGGATTTTGATAACGTCAGTTATGCCATCAGAGCTCCAACAGATTTAGATTAGGTTAAAAGGAAGATTATTGAGGATTGAATGACGAGACAATTTTCTCACCATTGACTCTGAAAATGAAAGTGAGACTAAACTAGTAAAATGTGTTACAATGTTGCTTAGTGTGTGCTTTTATTGAAAGAAATTCAATAAATTCCTTCAATCTATTCAGAACTTCTTTTATGCACGTTTAAAATAAACTCAGTACAAAGAAAAGCTGCAATCCAATTTTAAATGGAGATGTCAATAAATGTTTTATGAGCAATATAAACGTTTCGTAAATGATCAAGGCTGCGGTTTTATTGTGCGGTTTTAATCTACATTTCAATTTAAGGGCACAGTTAGTGATTTAAACTGGCCTCTGTGTATCTGTTTTATCCTTTGTTGATTATGAAAGCAGCAATTTGGTGGCTCATGCCTCCAGGGACCTCTAATACAGCAATCACGGGCTCAGGCCTGCAGTACACATGCAGCCGTTTACACTCGGATCAGGTCTGTACCACCCACTGTCATCTGCATGATACCAAGTCATCACACTACAAATCCCTTCTCATAGTTCTGTGATGACGAAGGCTTAGAAGTAAGAATTTTGATGAGCATGTTTTGCTACTATTTGGCAATCAAAGGAATAATTATGGGGAACTTTTTTGGCTGCCACCTGTCTGAAAAGGCTTAGAGGCAACTCTCTGGTCCAGAAACAATGTGTTGTTTTACTTTGCCTTCTTCTTCTTTGGTCGAAGCAAGTTGGGGCAGGAGTCGGATACATTACCACAGGCGTCCCCTCTGCTGTTATGTCATTGTGTATTCTGTGTCCATTTTGTATTCTTTGTGGAGCTTATGGGGAATGATTGGTCTATTTACAAAATGGTGTTGTGCAAGAGTCATCAGTGTATTACATGATTTTCTGCAGATATAAAAGGCGAGACAGCCAAGACTGCTTTTTTCCCATAAAAGCTCATTCTACTTCTGATTTATAGTATGACAGTAATTTGTCTCTTTTTCCTTTTCACAGGTCTGAGGATCTTCATCAAGGTACTAAAGATGGCAGCTTTTGGAACAATTCTCCTTACTTTAGCAACAGTCTTCCTGCATTTGCCAAGATGCCAGGGGGATATGGGAAAAGGAAAAGACAGCTCGCCGCTGAGATTCACGCACCATCTCTACAACGCCACCATCAATGAGAACTCTGCCCCGCGGACATACATCGAGATGCCGGTGAAGATGGGCATTGAAATGACAGATCCCTTCTGGGAAATCGAATACAATGTCGTCTCAGGTGATGACGATGACCTTTTTCAAGCCGAGGCACTTAAAGTTGGAGATTTCTGCTTCCTCAGGATCAAAACACGCAGTAGTAATGCAGCACTCCTCAACAGGGAGGTCAGAGACACTTACACTCTCACTGTGGAGGCAACTGAAAACACCTTTGATTATCAGGCGAAGACAAAGGTGTTTGTCCAGGTGCTTGACGCCAACGACCTAAAGCCTCTATTCTATCCTGCTTCGTACAACGTGGCCATCAGGGAGGATGCACTGCTTAAGTCAAGTGTGGTCAGGGTTAGCGCCACAGACGCCGACATTGGGAGCAACGCTGAGTTTTATTACTCTTTCACCAGCAGAGCTCACCCTTTTGTCGTCGACCCCTTCACAGGCACAGTCAGCCTCATCAAGAAGCTCAATCACACCCGCACAGGGAGATACGACCTTACTGTTTTAGCTGAGGACAGGACAAAGAAGATATCAGGTGTTCAGAAATTTGGTAATGTTGCCAGGGTTACAGTAAACGTACAAAAAATGTCCATGGGGTCTCCTGTTATCTCACCTCCCCCCAAACCCACAGTCTCTACAGACGGCAAAATAACTATAAATGTGCACGTGGAGGCAGGGGTTAAGCCTGTGGAATCCCTTAATATTGTTGGAGGGGATCCCCACAAGTGTTTTGAGATAATCCCCTTAGGGGCGCAGGGCAGTGACTTCCAAGTGATCTCTACAAAGAGGATTATCTGGTCTCAAACTCCTTTTGGGCTGAATCTGTCCCTTCAAGCTAAAGACAGGAGCTTCCAGAGTTTATTTTCTCCAATTAAACAAGTCCATGTTCCGGCCTATCATTATAGCCCGTTGGCATTTTTGGAAGACACCTACATTGTCACACTGAGTGAGTTTTCACCCCCTAAAACTCACGTAGTTAAGGTTTCTATCACCTCAGTACCTCATAATGTTACCTTTAGTATCAAAAACAATCCGGACAGCACTAAATTCAAGATAAATCCCAAAACAGGAATTATCATAACGACGGAGAAATTTGACTATGAGATAAAGAAACGTTATGAGTTTGATGTAGTGGCCAATCATGGTGAAGCTGAGACTCACATAGTGGTTGAGGTAACGGATGAAAATGACCACAGCCCACAGTTCACCCGCACCTCCTACGAGGCCACACTGGATGAAAACACCCCTGTTGGCAGCAGTGTTTTGAAAGTAGCAGCCACAGATAAAGACGAAGGCAAAAACAGCTTTGTGACTTACGCTATTGCCAACTCAGGCCCCTTACCCTTCACAATAGACCCATTCACAGGTGTCATATCCACATCCGAACACTTGGACTACGAGCTGATGAAACGGCGTTATCACCTGAGAGTTTGGGCCTCAGACAGCGGCAGCCCCTTCAGTCAGGTCAGCGAATGCCCCGTGACCATAACCCTGAACAATGTCAATGATAACATCCCTCTGTTTGAGAGGGTGGGCTGCAACACCACTGTACCTCTAGATTTACCCGTGGGTCACACAGTCGTTGAGCTGTCAGCCATTGATTCAGATGAGCTGCAGCAGCTGAGGTATGTCATCGAATCGGGGAACGAGCTCCAAGTATTTGGTATTGATTCTGTGTCAGGAGCCATTACCCTTAAGCAACCGATTCCCTTGCGAGAGGGTTCGTTCACTTTGAGAGCCGTAGCCACCGATGGCAAACATCGCTCTGAAGCTTCAGTTGTCAGGGTAACTGTCACTAACAGAGGTGACGATGCGACGGTCCACTGTCAGGAAACGGGCATTTTCAAACAGCTGACTGATAAACTGATAGAGTCGATCAAGCCTATTCTAGCCGGTCAAGAGGAAGACGCATTCTCTGATGTTCACATCACCAACAGACATTCTCCCAAGTTTGACTTGAGCCTCCCGACTTCAGTTGACCTCAGTGAGGATCATCCGCTGAATTCCACCATTGTTCAGTTCAAGGCAACGGACGCTGACACTGGATTTAATAGTAAGCTGGTGTACGCCATATCGAGTGGGAATGAGGATGGCTGTTTCTCCATTGATACTTTCTCTGGTGACCTCCAGTTAGTTTGCCCTTTAGACAGAGAGAGTAAAGAGTTCTATATTTTGAACATCACCGCTTATGATTTGGGAACACCGCAAACGTCTGCGTGGAAGTTCGTTGCAGTGAATGTCATCGACGTCAACGACAATCCTCCTGTTTTTGATCAGCCCAGATATGTGATACGTGTGCCTGAGAACACAGAGGTGGACTCCATTATTTTTACAGCTCGTGCAATTGATCTTGACGTAGACATGAGCGGTAATGTCCAATACTCCCTGCTGACGTCCACTGACATGTTCAGGATTGATGAAGTGACCGGTGAGGTGACAGTGACGGGTCGTTTGGATCGAGAAACCTCCCCCAGGCATGACCTCTGGATCGTAGCCAGAGACCAAGCCAAACTCGGCCCTCAGTTGTTCTCCACGATTGACCTTGTGGTGGTTTTGCAAGACATAAATGACAACCCACCAAAGTTTGTACCCAAAGTTTACAAAATAAAAGTTCCAGAGGATTTACCTGTGGGCACCCTTCTTGTCTGGGTTGAGAGTGTTGATTTGGATCTTGGCAGCGGAGGCCTCGTCACCTACAACCTCAAGAATACAGAGGGCGGGATCTTTCATCTCGACTCCACGGGTGGCTTGACCCTCGAGAGGGAGCTGGACTTTGAGCGTCGGCCATTTTACAACCTCACAGTCCGTGCCGTCGATCATGGCATTCCTCGCTCTCTCTCCTCCTCCTGCTTTGTGGAGATTCAGGTTCTGGATGTCAATGAGAATCTCCACAGGCCTGTGTTCTCAGAGTTTGTGTATGAAGCCAGTGTGATGGAGGATGCAGCAGTAGGGACATCGGTGGTCACGATTACAGCATCAGACAAGGATCTGGGCAGAGATGGAGTTGTCAGGTACCACATCCATGAAGGCTCTGGTCTTGGAGTGTTCACCATTGATGAAGAAAAAGGTAAAAAGACTGTGGTTTTGCTTTTTTATAGTTATAGTGGTGGTTGTATTGTTAGTAATTTCAGCAGAACATTTCCTCATGTAGTTTCCCATTAGTTTAAGATAAGATAAAACACGTGCATGGTTGCACAACACGAGGTGGTTAAGGCGGTTTTTCTATTTTCTCCATCAGCATATCCATTGCAGAGGATACCCTGCGACCTCTCAAAAGATCGTAGTGCATTCCATTAGTCTGCTGTTGCACTTAGGGCTCAGATAAAATCAGGGCAAATAGAGTTCGCTGTCATAATGGAACTGTGCTGAAATAGATCTCTTTTTCTGCGTTTGCTGTGGTTTTTTTTTTTTTAGCTCTCCCCCAGGATATCCAAATTTAAACTGCTTCTGAAGACAAATATGTGCAGAAAAGTTGATCTCGCTTGTTTTTAGAGCCCCAGCATACTCTAACTGCCCCTTGGGTAGCTTCTCCTATACCATAAGAATTTGAGCAGGTTTTGGCAACACCTATGTGTCACCTATGTTGCTGAACATCAATTCAGACTTTTAAAAAAAATGCAAACAGGCACCTAAAGCTAGATGAACGTCAGAGTGATTGATTTTTCCTTCAGGGGGGTTTCAGTTAGTATATATATAAAAATTATTACACTGATTCCTGAGGCACAACAGCATGTTTTAAACAAGTGACAACTGGTGTGCTGTTCACATGTAAAAATAATGTGGCATCTGTACAGTATTTCCTCATTCCCCACCCTGCATTGTGCCTCAGGTGTGATCCGTACAACAGAGACGTTGGACCGCGAGACGACGCCTCACTACTGGCTTTCTGTCTACGTCACTGATCTGGGGACGGAGCCCCTGACATCCTGGACTCACGTCTTCCTGGAGGTCCTGGACGTTAACGACAACGCTCCGGAGCTTTCTCAGCCGGTGTATTTCGCTTCCGTGCAGGAGAACGTGGAACAGGTCAAGTCCGTCATCCAGGTGTCGGCCACAGACGTGGACACTTCCTCTGAGGGGAAGCTCTCCTTCCAGATGTTGGAATCTCATCGCACGTACTTCGATGTGGATCCCAAAACAGGTAATTAAGAATAAATAAGCAGAAACGTTGTCTCATATAAATCAATACTTTTCCATTGAACTTGCAAAACAATTACCACTAATAATTATACTGGTGGTCAATTCTTAAAACGGTTAACAACATATGCAGTAGAAACATATAAGTTCTCATTTAATGGGCAGATTATCTCTCTTATTTCCTAAAATATACTCTGCTAGGAATCAACACAACACACGGCTATCATTGTTAAATTAGTTACTGCTCCTTTAATAAAGATGATTTCATGTCAGTCTTTGGTTCTGTGCATCGTCATAGCCAAAATTTTGGAAATAGTCAGTGATGGCCTTGAAGCAACAACGTCCTATGAAATGTCAGCCTGGTCTCACCAAATGGCGTCTGAATAACACTCCAGTGTTTTAAGTAATTTCACGTGTTATCAAAACACATATTTTGCTTTTCGCGTGTCATTTAACGCCGTCCGAATTAGGCTTTTCTTGTGAACTTTTACTCTCAATGTGATCCAACAGAAATGGTGCATAAGGGCAGTGTTATATAATGCAATCATTCCTCCCATTTTCTAAATTTGACACATCATAACATAATAATTTAGATCTCATTTTGAAAATAAATCCTCTGAACAGCTTCACCTTCCAGCAAGTATAGAGATTTAAATATTCAGTATGGCCCTAAAAACATAAAATGAACGTAGCATATGGGCCGGCACTTAAATGGTGGGATGTAGGGTGTAAATGCATCATCCTCCCCATTTACAAGCAGTTTGGACAGAAATATGGGTTACTCACTGCTTTTGTGATTGATCTACATTTTGATTCAAACACCCCTCGTGAATGTGGGACATCTGGAGGACCGCTGTGCTTTCACACATCTGTATATGTCACCACATCCCCCGGGGCAGATTTACATTTTGATTCCAGGGTATTTCTGCAGCTGTTAAAACCTCACAGCGAGTTATTTCCCCACGGGGGGTGGGTTTAAAAAAAAAAAAAAAAGGTTGATGCCTCCTAATGCACTGTTGCAAGTATGAGCAGAGCAAACCATGCAGAACCGGGGCGTGTCGCAAAGCAGGGCAGAGCTGAAAATTAAACTTCATGATGAGAAACTCTTTGAGAGGTCACTCACAAACGCACTCATGCGTGTTCTGGAAGGTTGCGGACAAAGCACTCAAACTCCACTCAGGTACGCGAGTGTTTGACAGTTGCAACTGAGTCACCTGGTGTGGACTTTGATGTTGGGGCAAATTAGTGCAACATTAGCTCTTGCGCTACAAGCCACTACAAGCCCTGTCCTCTCCGTATAATCTCCAGGTAGCTCTGGTGTTTGTCCACACCCTAAGGCCAGTATAGCAAAGGATTACAGACAGGGAGACGTCACACAAAAGGGAGGACAGGAGGTGTTGAAACAGCCGGAGAGTGTCACATTGAAACAAGCCGGATTTGTGCAAAAGCAGCTGTATTTGATATTCATTTACTCACGCATACGAGCACAGGGTGAAATATGTTTGGTTGAAAAGGGTTATTGTGTCTGTGTGTGTTTTTTACACTCTGCAGATTTTTGCTAATGTCAAGTCTCAGCTTTAGACTGAGCTCTTTTCAATGTAGATGACCTAAATTGATGTAGAAAAGCCATTGAACTTTCTTCTCTTTTTTTTCAAATTGGCTCGGTTTACATAAAATAATAATAGAAAGAAGCAACATCAACTTAAAATGGGCAAAAAAAGACAGAATTAACATCACATAAACATCAGAAAGTAAGTGAATTGAAAATGAACAGTTAAATATAAACTTTAAATGTCAGAAACTGTAAAAAGAATTAAAGATTGTTGTAAAATTTTTAAAACTTTGCACGCATTCTTGTCAACTCTTGGTGCCTGTTGAGGGGAAATCTTAACAGTTCAGCATTCAATAATATTTGGGGAAAAATGTGTTCTTCCAACATAAATTCACTCAGCTCAGTCGTCAAAAACTAAAATGTTGGCATTGTACGTTTCTGCAAATATGTCACATTTGTACATTTCTGAAGTGAAGTATATCACATGTCCATGAGAGGAGTTGGTGGTGGTGAGACGGATGGCAAGTAGCCAACCACTGTTTGACACCAACCAACAACTGGAAATGTTTTAACATATTGGCAGTTTTTCAGCTGTGTTGGCGGCGACAAACCCAGTTATTTTTTATACGTGAACCTAACCAGACCTTAAGCACAGTGCTATCATTAAAAAGAAGGTTTCAACTTGTCCACTACTAATGAAACGTACAAATGTAACATATCCAAGGGTCTGCAGACAATTCCAACATTTACTCTGGCGACTGGGTTGAGCCGTGGAAAAATGTTTTTTGCAGTTTGATGCTGAGGTCCGGTTCATTCCGGTTCATCCCAGAAGTGCTGGATGGAGTCGCAGTTCTTCTGTGTAGAACCTCACCGGTGCTGCATCAGTGATTTAAAAACAACCGCAACTAGAAGAGAGGAGGCTGTTAGAGCAGTTGGTGTCCACATACTTTCGGCCATGTAGTTTAGATTAAAGCAGAATTTGCATGTGAGATACAAAAGCCATTGAGAGTATTTGACTATCCGACCTCCAACTATAGTAACTTTCTTGAAAAATCATCAGACAACGAATACGAGAAAAATCAGCATTCACTGATCAAGCAAATCCATGTAAATGAGGGCGCGTGTGTTAGAGTGAATGATATAAATGTGACGTTGAAACCTGATCTTTAGAACATGATGTCTGATTTATTTTCACAAATGAACTGATGTTACTGATGTACAGCACATGCAGACCGCTGCAGAAACCTGTCATGCCTCGACAGGATGAGGATGACTCACGGCCGTACGCAGGTTTCTGACTCAGGCTTCTCTCTCCTGAAGCGTGTATGTACTTTACACCTTTCTGACTCAACCTTTAAGAATTAGTTGATAAGGTTTCAGCAGAGAAGGACGTGTGGTGAGCGGCACAAAACGGTTAATTCCAGTCCAATCTGTTGAGCTGTTTGAGTAGGTTGCCGTCTGACTTTGACAGCAGGTTTGCGCAGGGAACGAGGGCGTGCTGAATGACCAAGTTACTGAAAATCAGCATCTTTCACTGTTCAGTGTTTCATTTTGTGTTTCACATAAAAAGAAGTTTGTTTGCAAGACCAGGCAAGTCAGGAACGTGTCAAATTCATTAGATTACTCAAATTACTGCCTCTACGAACCTTAAACTGATGCATTCTGTTTTTACACTACCCAAACCAGCAATAACTGATCAGCTAACAAGTGTTGTGATGATGTATCTGTGCCACAGAGCTCCACTGTTGTCCAAAAACTCTTAAAAACACATCAGTGTGCGTCGATTTGACTCAATCCCACATAAACCATCTTGCTGCCACAAATGTTTACTAAAGCACCAAATGTGGATTAATCCGCCACTGAAAATAGTTCTGCTTTTGTGATTATTTCTGTGATTCTGTTTGTGTTAAGTACAACTACATCGGTCCACCAAACAAAATTAAAGTTTGTATTATTATTTTTAAGATTTGCATCTTCAGGAACCAATGATGCTGGGGCCGAGGGCCACGGGGGGAAGTCAGAAAAGAAACAAATTGTTGACTTTGATCTTTTAATGAGATTGTTGACAGCAAGAAGAAATGGAACAACCTCAGCCGTATCCTCTCCCTGCACTCGTTTTCCTCCAGGCTGATTTTCTTTTCTTTTCTTTTTTTGCTCTCATCACAGCTCAGCTTCAGCACCTCTCACACAAACATGAAGCGCAAAGAGCTTCATGTAGCAAGGTTTAAACACCGCAGGCAAAAACAGCTAAAGATGCATCTATGCACCAGTAAAAGTTAATCCAAATCAATGATTAAAACTTAAAATCTAATAACATTCCCTCGATTTTTGCTAATCAGTGAAGTCACTTCTTTTGAAACGTTTTCTTTTGCATCTTTATCAGTTTCACATTTTGTACCTGAGCTCACCTTGAGACAGTTCGTCCACACATAATGGCTGCAAACGGTCGCAGATATCATCACGAGTAAGTCGGGCAAACGAGACAGAGAGAGTTTCCGATCTCAGATCAGATCAGATAGCGATCCAGTAATGGGGAGCACTTAAAGGCCCGCGGGGTGGGGGTGCCAGCTTGGTTCTATTTCAGTTGATGATGAATTGGTTACACACACAAGGCTTAATTTGCATACATTTGTTGTTAAAGAGCAAATTTTGTATTCTTAGCTCAAGACATTCCCTCTCCAAATCGACCTGGGTAAATGTGGACTCCTGCCGCACAATCTTGGTCTGTTTTTTGGGGAGCCTGGGAGTCTCCTTCCTCCTCTCTCATTGCTATTTCTGAGATATTGCTCAGTAATGCTCCATAATTTCAGATGTCTCCCTTGAAAACAAGATTTAGAGCGGGGCTCAGTGAGTGAATTAAAGGCTAAATTAAAAACAAAACAAAGATGGGAAGTAGCTGCTGTGGAATAGCCGGCTGGCAGAGAAAGAAGCAAACAAACCGGGTCCTGACATGCCGGACGATGCTGTTTATCTTCACGTGGTTTTGACAGCAATCCAGCATGGCTGAGTGAAAACAGGCGACGAGGGAGGGACGAGGCTTTACCCCCGATTCTCATGCCTGCACTAATGACAAAAACACACTTTCTAATGCCCCCACCTGTCCTAATGATGTCCTCCCAGCGGGGCTTGTTTGCTCTGTCGTAAAAGGCCTGAACGACCCTCGGCAGGGTCTTTCAGGTCTCTCAGGTCCCACAGCTTTTGTCTACAGAGGACAGCTCCCACACCTCCTCACGTCTGCCTGCTCCTTCACTCGGTCCTAATAAACGCTGACTACCCTGAAGTGACTCAGAGACGCTGTGCATGCTGTCACTGTGATTTCTTCCTTTATTCAGAAATATTCTGTTCTGCAGCAGCACAGCCAGACTTCCTCTTTCAGGCTTTGGTTGCTGCTGGTTTTAACATTGCTGCTGACATTGGACCACTTTGTGTCCAACCTTTACATAAAAGAGCTCAAGCAATGTCAAGTTGATGTAAATTTTGTCTTCTGCCCCGAAAACCCAAACATTAAAACTGTTAAGTAATACAAGTAGTAGCAGTGGAAGAAGCACTTGCTCCCCTAATTAAGTAAAAGTAGAGAAATACTCTGTTAAAGTAAAAGTCCTACATTCAGAGTACGTAAGTACAACAAGCAGAATATCCTCAAAGTATCCAAAAGTTAAAGTACTCATGATGAATTTGTGGACGTTGTAAATGCTTTTCCATCTGTCTCTGTTAAAGCAGAGCTCGAACATCATTCAATCAGCGTTGAGTTTGTGACGTCGAACGTGACACCAGAAAAAAAACAGGCAAACTCGCTTTTAGTAGTTTGTTTGAAAAGGCTCTTTGATCGATCTGAACTGTGTAATCTGTAAGAACTGCTAGCTTTTTGGTTGGTTACGAAGGCAGCAATCATAAAACTGTTTTTTGGCACAAGAGATAAAGAAAAAACATGAAAAGACTCGAGAAAATAATATAACAGGAAGGTGCATTTCCTGGTTTGCTGAGAGTTAAAAATAAAAATGTGCAGTCGAGGCCATCGGCTCATATCTGACCTGGATGTTCACACTTAAATCAAGACTTTGGCCGTTCACTGCCGACACGGAGGCGATCTGTGTAGTTAAGCAGTGAGAATGAACAGTGGCGGAATGAATTTGCATTGTACTTGTGCCCATTTTCACACCTGTGCACACCTGGCCCTCAGCCGTACATGAGTCAGCCTGCAGAAACATATGTGTCACTGTTATAGTTCAACACGCATAAGTTGAAACTCTAAAAGCATGTTACCGTCTGTCAGTGGCTGACTGACTGATTTATCTCCCAGGCCTCTCAGAATAAATATCCCCATCCATTCTGAACACAGCCCCACCTACACCGTCACAGCTCCCAGAAGCCCTGCAACCCGTCGGTGCGAGGTGACGCTCAAACAGAACCTGTTTGTATGACATGCTGTCACACGTTGGAAATCAAATCTTGATAGGTCAAATATGGGAATGACGAGGCACATTTCAGACCGACTTTCATGGAAACATTGCATTCAGTTGTTCACATGAAAAGTGACAGAAATAGAGCTGAGAGAGGAGTCCAAACCCCGCCTTTCTTTCTCAATATCCGATTATCGGTTTAGCCACTGTAGCTGCTAAGCTAAAAGCATTAGCGCGCGCCCCCAAAGTGTCTTTTCAAATTCATTTCTGGCTATATAGAGACCTGGATTATGGCGAACAAGCTGTAGGTTTTTTAACGGCTGTTTTTTAAAACAAGTCCCCAGCTTCTTCAGTAGGACAGTGCTGTTTTGGTGTGAAGCTCATGCTTCCAATGAAGTGCTTTTCAGATCGGCCTACACCTTTCCGACGCTGCAATTATGGCGGGTGCATCCTGCAACTTTTTTAACTTCCCAAACCCGACAATAAGACGGTCTCGGGCACTTCACACTGTGATTGGCTACGTCTGCAGAGGTAGGACGGAAGGAAGAGTGTGTTTTCTGCCAAGCTGCTTCTTTCACTTGTCATGTGATGAACCGAGTGCAACGCCTTGAATGCCTCTGTTGAGAAACTGTGTGAAAATGTGCAGCGTTTTCCACTTTCATACCTTTCATTGCCTCTCCCCCGTCTCCGTGACGGAGGGCTTTTCACCCCGTCTGTCAGGAGTTCAGAACAGCTGTTAACACGTTTGTCGTCTGACGGCACTTCATGCTAAATGTTATTTCTCAAGCATATTCCGGCCTTAAATCCAGCCCAGATACTAATAGAGTCTCAGCCTCGAGAAAACCTTGAAACCTTTGAATAACCACCTTTAATACACAAACCTTTAATGTCGCTTTGAGCTCCACAAGCGAAGTGCCATCTAGTTCCATTATATTGGAGAGAAGGCAGACATCTCTACAGCTGATATCTCCAAAACTGATCAATTCACATCAAAACTAGAAGGATAAATGGCACTACAGGTAAGAGGAGAAATTTAGATTTATAGTGAACTGCCCCTTTAAGGTAATGTTGGAAGAAACTCTTTTATGCCGAAGATCCGTCCTTTTAATTAAACGTTTTTGTCTCCTTATGAGAAGTTAAATCAACAACTTTATTCCCGTTTATTCATCTTTATGATCAATTAATCAGACATCCCTGTCTGAGGGGGCCAGAGGTTGTACATATATCTGCTTCCGAAAGCTGAGCGTCAGATTCTCATTAAAAAAACAAACCCTGGATCGGAGCGGGATCAGTAATCACTTCACACCAACAATAAACATGGGCTTTTCCTCAGTGTTTATTTTGCTGTGACACGCTCACAAACACACACACACACACTCCTCCACCTGACCCTGTTATTATGCTGGCAGCAGCGTGTGCAGCCCTCCCCTGCCAGTGCGTCTCTGATGTCCCTATTAGAGCTAATAGCTGCCCTGAAACACTGCACTTAATTTATTTAGATTAGATGAGACGAGGTCAAAAGCCCAACTGGGAAATTTACTCACAGCTGCAGGAAAGAAAGAGATAGTGCCGAGAAAAAAAACAAAATACATCATCGCTTTATACAAAAACATCTGATAAATTATCAGATTTATGAAACTTAAAATAACACAAATTCACAGATAGCGTCTCCACAGTAGATTTGCCGTATTTGTGAATATTATTGTGATGAGAGAGATGTGATAATTTTCTAGTTAATACTAATGAGTCATATACAAAACAATAGTATCTCCACCCCAATAAAAAGTCCATCAAAAACACTATTTGTGTTAAAATTGCAGAACTAAACCTTAATGACACTTTTGTCAACTTATCCGACAGTGTGGGTGAGACAAAAAAAAATAACATTGAAGCAATCAAAGCATGTAAAATACGTGTAATAACTCCATATAATGTTTATAGCTACATGATCAAAGTGTCGCAGTGGGCTGCTGAGCATCCTGGGCGGGTTGGTGAGGAAAAACCTTGTGGTTTGCCAACAGTTGCAGTCACGAAAACAGACTTCAAACAAAGCCAAATGCGTCTGAATAACCTACCGAGCCCCATTTATATTAGAAACAAACGCTGTCAGAGATCCAGACGCTGATTCACCAAAATGACAGTCAGCCGTGTCAGATGAAGCGTGTCTGTCTCCGATTGGCCGGAGAATCAGCGACTCAACACACTGTGAATAACTTTAACTCCTCAGAAGTTAGTACTTCACCGACTGATTATTGGATCCAATATTCAGCATTATTTCAATTATCTGTGTCGGTGTCCAACTGCTGAAAAAGTAACTTTAAAAAATACTTTTAATAATAGTAGCAATATTTATATTTTGTATTAATAATCTGAATCTGCAAAGTAACTTAATATATCAAATAAATGTAGTGGAGGAACAATATTTGCCTCCAAATTGCAGTAGAGTGCAAGAAAATAGAAACACTCAAATAAAATACCTCAAAGTTGAACTCAAGTATAGAACTTGATGTACTTTCCATAATTGGTTATTTAAAATTTTAAGACTTGAGATTTTTATTTTCACTACAAATGTAATTGTTTCGTATTTCTGCAAAGTGTATTCGATTATGTGGAAATTCAGTATCACATTTACATGAATCCACAAATTGATCTGCTGTGTGGTGACATTTGATTTAATAAGCTGTTTTTAAATTAAAGTTCATCCTTGGTGTTACGTATATATTAATATGACAAAACAAAATCTTATCTAAAGGTCTGAAGGAGATTGTGAGATGAAAAAAATTATGTTTAGATTTCTTTATTTTATTATCATTTATTCCGAGTTGTTTTTTAACTCAGAAATGAATCAACGTGAAACAGTGAGTAAAAATATCCTGTTAACATTCTGATAAATCTGGATACAATCAGTTGTTTGTGGCAGCAGGAAACTGCTGCACTTTTCTGAGGAGACTCGTGAAAACAGCGACACACACACACACACACACACACATGCACGCACACACACACACACACACACACACACTTCGGAGGCAA